>PVLC010009909.1:0-52388 GCA_004027655.1 Graphiurus murinus
CTGGGGATTGAACTCAGAGGCATTCTACCTCCGAGCTATACCCCAAGCCCTATTTTTTATTCTTTATTTTGAAACCGGGTCTCACTAAGTTGCGGAGTGCCTCACTTAGGTAGCTGAGGCTGGCCGCGAACCCGGATCCTCCGGTCTCAGCCTCCCAAATGCTGGGATTACAAGCGTGCGCCACCACGCCCGGCTCCTGACCTTTTTTTTTTAAGTGGTACTAGGGATTGAACCCAGGGGTATTCTACCTCTGAGCTACACCCCCAGCCCTATTTTATTCTTTTACTTTGAAATAGGGTCTCACTAAGTTGTAGAGGGCTTCACTAAATTCCTGAGGCTTTTGAGGAAACTGCAATCCTCCTGTCTCAGCCTCCCAAGTACTGGGATTACAAGCATGTGCCATCATGCCCGGTTTGATTTCTTCTTTTAAATATATCAAGTCATCAGTTGTATGCAACATTTGAATTTCAGCATTGGTAATATGTGTGTGTGTGTGTGTGGGGGGGAATGTCCATCTTAGAACTGATTCAGTAAAGTTTTACTTAAGAGGTTAAAAAATTGTCCAGACCCATTTGCAAATACCCACAAACAGTTGAGAGAAAAGATGCATAGTATTTCATTGAGATTTCTTACAAAACAGTGTTATGCTAACATATATGACTCCCACATATAAAAATATTCTTTTAATAAAAACAGGTACAAAATGCTTACATGCTCACACACACACACATCCACACACACACACACACACACACACACACACACTCATACAGAATTTATTTTTCAATGTGAATATGTGAATTCTCTAATACTAGTGCAGCTAGATTTTATTCTGATAACATCCCCATATTCAAAACGTACACAGATGTTCCTCTTTCTGGCCCATATTCAACTGACACTTATTGGAGAAGATATTTTTCACTGGTATTCTACCTGGAACTCTTCTCTGATGGAAAACAGCATGAAACTATGAAAAGAAAGCTTGTCCGTGTTTGCTGCTACCTTGAGGTTTCACTCCTATGCAAACTCAGTGGGGTAATGAGTGAGTCCTTCCTTCATCCATAGCTTCTCTCTTCTGTGAGTTTTCTGACATGGATTGAGGCTGAATCGGAGGGAGAATGTCTTTCAGCACTCACTGCATCCATAAGATTCCTTGCCTGTGTGAGTTCTGTGATGTATTACAAGATGGGACTTCTGGCATGCATGACACTTGTGGAACTTCTCTCCTGTGTGCATTTTATGGTGTAAAGCAAGGATAAACCTGGTGGGAAAAGTCTTCCCACATTCACTCCATTAACAGGGCTCCTCTTCTATGTGGATACTCTGATGAGCAGTGAGGCTAAATTTGTGAGAGAACATTTTCCCACATTCCCAACATGTGTAAAGTTTCCCTTTAGAGTGGATTCTTTGATGGGTAAGGAGATAGGTCTTCTGGCTGAAGGCTTTGTGACATTTGTCACACTCCTAGGGATTCTCTCCAGTGTGAGAACTCTGATGAATGGTGAGGTGCGACATTTGGGTTAAACCTTTCTGGCACTGACCACACTCGTAGGGTTTCTCACCTGTATGAGTTCCTTGGTGCAGGATGAGACTAAACTTTGATGGAGACTGTCTTTCCACACTCACAGTATCCATGGGGCTTCTCTGCAGTATGAGTTCTACCGTGCGTATTGAGGAGCAACTTCACACTAAAGCCTTTCCCACATTCACTGTTTCTCTCCTGTGTGAGTTCTCTGGTGTCTGATGAATTTAGACCTGTGAATGAAGTCTTTCCTACACTCATTACGTCCATATGGTTTTCCTGTGTGTGAGTATTTTTTAATGTAAAATGAGGCTAAACTTCAGGGGGGAAAGTTTTCCCGCATTCATTGCAGCCTTGGGGTTTCTCTCTAGTGCGAACTCTCTGGTGGATAATGATCTTTGACTTATTGCTGAAGCCGTTCTGACATTCACCACAACATAGGGTTCTCTCCTGATTGAGTTCTTTGATGTAAACAGAGTCATGACTTGTCTCTGAAGCATTTTGCACACATAAGACACTCCAAGGGTCACTCTTTTGTGTAAATTTTTCGATGTCTATTAAGGCATGACTTATCTGCAAAAGCATTCTCACACTTATTGCACTCATAAGGCTTCTCTCCTGTATGGGTTTTCTGGTGTAAGAGAAGATGGGATTTCCAGATGCAGTCATTCAGACATTTATTGCAGCTGTAGGGTTTCTCTTCCATGTGTGTTCTTTGATGCTTTATGAGGTCTTACTTCCTGGCAGTTTTTTTTTTCTGCAGTTGCTGCAGACATAGTGCTTCTCTCCTGTTTGAATTTTTCAGTGTCTATGAGCTGTGACTTCCAGCTTAAAGCCTGTTCATATTCCTTATAGTCACTGTGTTGTTCTCCAGTATGAATTTTCTCATGATTGGTATAAAGAAAAAAATTGTCATATATATTGAGTTCAGCTTCATCTTTGCATAGCTTCTATTCTGCATGATGTGTTCTATATCAGGTTTCAAATGTTTCCCACGTGTCAAATGTGTGAGATCTTTGCGTCACAGGGACATCAATGTTGGAGTTCAGATGAGATGGTATTTTTCTGAATGCATTGTACTTCTGGTGACTCTCCAAAGTTTCAAGGCTGCTTTGGTTTTCTTGGTGCCATTCCGTATGATCCTTGGCTTGTCAGGCATATTCTAGAAAGAAGACCAATGAATCCACTGTGATTATGTAACAGAAGGAGCAGAATCTCATAGCAAAGGCCAAGAAAGGGAGACTGGGCAGAGAATGCAAGTCTGAGACATTTATTATTTATTTATTTATTTATTTATTTATTTATTTATTTATTTATTTATTTATTTATTTATTTGCGGTACTGGAGATTGAACTCAGGGGCATTCTACTTCCGAGCTACACCCCCAGCCCTATTTTTTATTCTTTATTTTGAAACTGAGTCTCACTAAGTTGCCGAGTGCCTCACTAGGTAGCTGAGGCTGGCCATGAACCCGGATCCTCCGGTCTCAGCCTCCCGAATGCTGGGGTTACAAGCGTGCGCCACCACACCCGGCTAAGTCTGAGACATTTATGAGTGGAGAGAAAAGAGAAGAAACTACAAGAGGTATGAGAGTTATCCTGAAATGCTTCGTTTTGGGGGTCTCCCATACCCAACCCAGGAATCACTTGTACAGTCAATGAAAAACATAAAGAGGGAGTTTATTAACGGGCTCCAGACTGGACTACTGCAGAGTGAAGGGCAGTCCTCCAATCAAACAGCAGGAGCTGGGGATGGAGAGAAAAGGATTCTTTTATAGGCTAAAACCATAAGGGGAATCACAGGTGTTGGGAGTAAGGGAATTGGCCATTTCAAAAAAGCGGCAGGCCTATTGGTCCTGGGGTAGGGAAATCTTCAACTTGCAGAACAGGATGCAGATGGAGCTTTCCATGTGGTTAGTGTTGGTTAATTAGAGCTGGTATGGGACAGTTGGGGAATTTTCTAAGTTACTGCAACTAAATAGGGCAAAGGTCAGTTTAAAGGTAAAGAACAAAATGGAGTCGGTTAAGGCAGTCCTCACAATCCAAAATGTGGAGAAAAGGAAAATTTATGAATGCATGAGTGTATAAGAAAAGGGAGCCATGACTATGGATTAGGGAGATGGTGAAAAAGAGAAAGCAGGTTAACTGAAGATGGAAGAGAGAAAGATTAACCAGGGAAGTTCCAAGAAGAGCAAGAAAGAAACCTGATCAGAACATAAAAGATGAAAATGTATTCTTGTT
Organism: Graphiurus murinus; assembly: GCA_004027655.1. Taxonomy (NCBI): domain Eukaryota; kingdom Metazoa; phylum Chordata; class Mammalia; order Rodentia; family Gliridae; genus Graphiurus; species Graphiurus murinus. The sequence continues at coordinate 3,763 of PVLC010009909.1, forward strand.
TTCTTTCTTTTTCTTTTTGGTACTGGGGATTGATCCCAGGGACATTCTACTTCTGAGCTACACCCTCAGCCCTTTTAATTTTTTATTTTGAAACAAGGCCTCACTAGGTTGCCGAAAGTCTCACTAAATTGCTGAGGCTGGTCTTGAACCTGTGATCCTTCTGTCTCAGCTTCCCAAGTACTGGGATTACAGGTGCAAATTACTACACTCAACATGAAATGTATTCTTTTTAAAAACCAAGCACGAAGTCAGGCATGGCATAACGCGCCTATAATTCCAGTACTTGGGAGGCTGAGATAGGAGGATCACAAGTTCAAGACCAGCTTCATAAATTTAGCAAGACTCTCGGCCACCTCATAAGACCCTGTTTCAAAATAAAAAATAAGAAAGGCTAGGGTGTAGCTCAGAGGTGGAATGCCCCTGGGTTTAATCCCCTGTAACACACACACACACACACACACACACACACACACCAAGCAAACAAAATCAAGCAAGGGGTTGAACCCAAGGAATTTCTACTTCCAAGTTACACCCCAGCTCTTTTTAGTTTTTATTTTGAAGCAGAGTCTTGCTGTCCCATGGATGCTGTTCATGGGTTGGAGACATTAAAAAGTGGAGGCAAGCCAGGCATGGTGGCACACATCTGTAATTCCAGTACTTGGGAGCTTGAGAGGAGTATCTCAGGTTAATGGCCAGTCTTAGCAACTTAGCAAAGTCCACAGCAATTTAATGAGGCCCTGTTTCAAAATAAAAAATAAATTAGGGCTAGAAGTGAAGCTCAGAGTGCCCCTGGATTCAATCCCCAGTAACACACACACACACACACACACACACACACACACACACAATGTAGGCAATATTGAGGTATGTGAGGAGCTTGGGTATGAAGTTCTGAAACCCATTAAGAGCATAAGAACTTGAAGATTTCTCCAAATGACCCAGTCAACCCACCCAGACCTGACTGATGTCACTTTCTTTGAATCGAGGTAAAGATCCCTCACGCCGGTACAACCATAAAAGATGAACATTCTTGTGACTCTTTGTGAGGACATATTGTTTTATTACTTTTCAATAAATATCTAGGAATGGAATTCCTGTGTCTGTAATGTTCTTTATCTTATTTTGCGATTCCTTTAAGTTTCAGAAGTAGTTTTGCAAAGCTTTTTACTTGTAAAACTTCCCTCACAGTTGAATGTCTCAAGTAACACGGGGGTAGTGCTGAAATGAATTTTTCGTTTTGAGGCAGTCATCAATAGATTTATCATGGGCCAGGATGAGACTTCAAAATAACTCCTTTCAAACACTCCATTGAGCACAGGAATGTCCTCTCATTCCTCCAATAGTTACACCTTAATTTAGATTGAATCAGATTTAGAATTTATGACAACTATGTAACTACTACTCAGCCATGTACTATACTATGATTAATTTTCCTTTCACTTTTTATTCGACCTGGAGTTCTTATTCCATCCATATTTTCTGTCCTTTGGTACTCAAAAAGCCCCAAACTCAATATTGGCTCCACTCCGACAGAAGGGAAGTCTCGTATCTCCAGAAAGAAAAATTCTGTCTCCCTCTTGGATGTCCTCTTCCTGTTGCTGATTACCAATCTCTATACCTTTCCCGAAAGATAACCGTGTCTCTCCCACAAAGGTAAAGTAGGTCAGATGCTGTCTTTCACTTCCCTTTAATGGGAAGGCCACTATCCCTGTGACACGTTTACACTCTTGCTTCTGCCCCACCGTAAGCAACCTTTAAGTGTTCCAGCCTATTCACCTATTGACTGTTTGCTCTTTCTCCACCGAGGAGGTGGATTTTTTTCCCCCCCTGTACGGACATCAAACTTCAAACATGGCAGCGCCCACTGTGCCGTTTCCAAAACTTGCTTTGTACAGAGAGGCTGGCTTTTCTACTCGGCGTAGCCCTGTTTGCCGTGTACAAGGTCGAGACAAACTCGAGCTTCTGAAAGTCAAGGCAATCTGGGGTTCAAGGTTTAAAGTGTCAAGAAATGGGGTGGCTTTCTTTGCTCTTCACGGATCCTAGCTCCCGCAGACTATTCTGCTTCGCCCTCTGTAGGTACCGCACTCGAAGCTGGCCGCCCTCTGGCGTCGTAACGAGGCGGGCGCCGACAACTGCGTGCGCAGAAAGGCGGAGTCCGGGCGATGCGCGCATCCCTCGCCGGCCGCCGTAGGCGCTGCGGAGGCTGGGGAAGGATTAGGGGTGGAGACTTCGCGGAAGCGCAGCCTCTGGCAGGTCCGGGTGGCTTCTTTAGAAATGGTCTGTGTTCGGGTCTTTGTGGAAGCCGAGAGGGAACGGGCTGTCAGTGGGTGTCGGTGTAGGGCAGCGCCTCGGGGGAGGAGCAGCAACCGGAGTCTGTGACCGGTGTCTTTGGAGTCCGTCCTGGGGAGCCTGGCGGTCAGTGATGAGCCCTGTCAGGGCGTCCTGTCTCTAGGTCACTGTGGCGCTGGGCGATTGAGAACTGGAGTAGCGAGAGGTTTTTTCGAAATGAAAGAAAGGGGCGTCCGGTTCGGATTCGGGACTTAATGTGCGGCGGAGAGAGAGGGGAGCCGGGTGCGTGGTCAGTGTACCCGGCGTGTGTCCAGTTTGGGGGATTAATGCAAGGGGGCGTGACCAGTGTTTAAGACTGGTCCAGGTGTCAGTCTTGGAGCTGCTTGTGGAAGCGCAAGCTTTCGAGGTGTAGGGACCCTGTTTGGTGTGTGTTTTAAGCTTCAAATGTTACGTTCCCTCTCAGACCCCCTAAGTCTCAAAACAAGGACTACATATACCCTTTGGCTTCTCACATTTCTCCTTCCTCTCGTCCCGGTAAATAGGAAAGCTATGAGTCAAATCTAAAATGATAAGGGACAGCTCTCTAAACCTAAAGTATGGTCCCCCAATGATGACTTTTTTACTCTTTAGTACTGGGGATCGACCCAGGGGCATTCTATCTCCGAGCTACACCCCCAGCCCTATTTTATGTTTTATTTTGTAACAGGGTCTTGCAAAGTTGCTGAGGCTGGCCGTGAACCTGCAGTCCTCCTGCCTTAGCCTCCCAAGTACTGGAATTACATCGTGTGACACCACACCCAGCTCTAAGTTGCCTTTTCCTTAATTCAACATTTGCTCGGTTGTACACCTTTGACTGCTTTCAGGGTTCTGACAAAAATTTTTTATTGTTTTTGCTTGATTTTTTTGAAGTTTCTGTGGACGAAATTCCTTAGAGTTGCCTACTCTGCTATTTTTGTTCAGTGGGATCTTCCTCCATGTTGCACTTGACTATGTTTTTTGTTGTTGGCACTTTTTTATAATAACATGATGTAAGTGTAACTTCAGTGATATACTCTAGTCCATCCTGTTAGGAAAAGAAGGACAAGGGAAGCAGCTTAACAGCATAAAGAGAAAGCTTTAATGCAAGCCTGCGGGAGACTCTCTCATGGCAGAATAGAAAAAGCCACCCATACAATCTAGGATGGGCATTTTATGGGGCGAGGCCCGGGAGGGGTCAGTTTATAGAGGACCTAATTGAGGACTAGTATGGATAGATGCTGATTGGATCAAACCGGTTCAGTTTTTCAATCTTTCATTAGCATATAGGGTCATCAGGTGATGGGACAATGCAAAGACAAGTGTTAGGTGCTTTCCTGTTGGGGTTAGGTGGAAAGCACTGTTATAGGTATAGAGGGTTTCTTCTTTGTGACTTTCCTGTTGCAGTAGCTCAGAGAAAGAAAAGTTCTAGCAGGCAGCTGCAGGCCACGTCTTACACATCCCCCTTCTCTATTCCCCAAGGATAATTGCTCTCTTGAACATGTTTCATATGATGCATATTTTACTATATGTGTATGTGCTCACAATTTATATATAGTCTTGTGTGCTTTAATGTTTTGCTGTTGACTTTCTTTTGTTGTTTGTTAATGTTTTCATATAATGATGATTAGTGAACATGACCTGTATGGTAGTGATGTTTTAGGATTGTGGAAGTTTTTCTTTGTGGCCTAAACATACATGTATTTTCAGGAACAGTATTCTCTCTTCCAATGAACAGACCCAGCCACTAGAGGTAACAAGTCATTACACTTCACAGAAAGTTCTTAAGGCTCAAAAATGACATAGAAACTCTTCAGATATATTTGGATACAGGGCTATGGAGACTCTTGGAAAAGGAAGGCTTGCTATTTAAATACACACTCCCAAGCCTCTGAAATGTTGCACACACCACCTCCTGCTCAAGAGTGTTAGAGCATTTGGACTCTGTACCTTTCTACTGGTGATGTTCCAAGAAGACAGGTCTGAAAGGTCTACTGCCTCATTGATGTGCTGGGATTGAGGAGGAAGAGATGTGCATGCAGTCATTGGTCAGTGCAGGCCCTGTGGGTCTGAAGGATGCACCAGAGCCACAGGGAGCTTGTCATAATGTTGCTACTCAGGTGAGATAAAAGGAAACTCAGGATAGTGCTATCAAGTTGATGCTCCCATCATTTAAGCTTCTCACTGGAGCTCTAGGATTTGGCTTATAGAAAGCCTCTGGGGATACTGATCCTCAACCTGTTTCTTTCAGGGCAGGTGTATGGCATGCAGCTTTTCCAGCTGTCTTTGAGGAAGAAGGTGGTTGCCTGTGTTACTGTTAGTAGAGTGGTTCAGAGTTGAGATTATGTCTGTGGCTACATGGCCATCCTCTATGTAATGATATGTAATTTAAAATTCTTCAAGGTAGTGGCAAAATCTTATGAGTGTATATGCTTAAGGGAATATAGCAGCTATTAAGGTCATGTTCTTGGAAACAGACTTGAGTTCAAATTCTGCCTCTTCTACATGGTCTGTTTTTGGAAAAGATAGTTAATCCCTAAGCCTTCGGGATTAATGATTTATAGTTTGTAAATGTGTAATAAAGTGGGTGGTAATGAAAAATTAAATAATATAAAGTAATAAAATTAGATAATGTGCTTTACTCCATTCATTTGTCTTCAAACTAAATTGTGTGTCTACATGAGGTATTGTGTGTACACATGAGGTACACACACACAGAGACTGCGTGTGTGTGTGTAACTGGGAATTGAACCCAGGGTCATTGAGCTACATGCCCAGCCCAATTTTATTTTTTATGTTGAAACAGGGTCTTGCTAAATTGCCAGGCTGGTCTTGAACCTGTGGTTCTCCTGTCTCAGTCTGCCAAGTACTGGGATTACAAGTGTGTGCTACCACACTCAGTTTATACAGAGACTTTTGAACAGTCACGTGGGTACACATGATTTTAAAGGAATAACTGTCCAGATCTTTACCATCTGTATGTCTTCTTGCTAAACATGGATCTGTCTGAGAAGTCCCTGGGTGTTTTTCTGGTTCTACTTTCCCACCTCTCCATTTATAGTCATCTCACTTCCATTTTAAGGAAGATACATTGCCCATACATTGAGAATAGTGTGTTTTTATTGCCCTGGGGTGTGAAAGCTTCTGGAGCCCCAGAGAGAGGTGAGAGATGGAGTTAAGGTGGCTGCATGCAGTAGTACCAGCATCCAGGCAGATGGAGAGTACACTCAAAGTGCATTTACTCTTTAACCCACAGGTCTCAGCTCCAGGAGCAAGACACATCAGGTGAAGTGAGGAGGAGGTTCCAGGCCTTGGATATCACCATATGTGGAGACACCATTGCTGGGAGACAAGGATTTCTAACCAGAAATTTAGAACAGTGCAAGAAGAGATAAAGGCACAGTCTCCTAGTTACTGATCATTTCCAAAAAAATGAAGAAAATGATGAAAGCCCAGGTGACTTTGGGTTTGTTTTTGTTTGTTTTTCTTCATTCCATGATTGATTTCTGGAGAACTTTAAAAGTCAATTAAATTAAATAAAAAAGTATAAATTTTGTTAAGCAGGATTTATGCAAAATACCCTTAGACTCTAATTTCAACATCAAGGCAAAGTAGGATCAGGAATGTATTGTTGGTAGCTTTGGTAACATAGAAAGATATTTGGTCTTTGTTGCTAGTTCCTGGCAGAGCTCCCCAAAGCCTTGGAGTTTTCTGAATAAGGGTGATAGGAAACTTCTTTATTTCTTTTATACTTTTATTAGTGCATTGTAGTTATATGTCATAGTGAGGCTCATAGTCATACAAACATAAACATAGGTGTTGGTGTGTTTCTCTTCAGGGTAGCCAGGTAAGAACTGAAGGAGCCTCTTTGTTCTAATAAAATGATTATTAGTGGACCCCTAGATAGCTTTGAGGAAGAGGCCGGTCACCAGAAAAACTAAGCTTTGTTTAGAAGTTAGAAAATTTCAGCCCTACCCTCATTCTCCAGGAAGGGGAAGGAGTTAGAGAGTGAGTTCAGTCACCAACAGCCAATGATATTATCAATCATTCATATGTAATGAAACTTACATTAAAAACTTCTGAATGGCAGAGTTCAGAGTATCTTGGCTGAGAACCCAGAGAAGGTGTGGAATTCCACACTATCCCTACATCTCTATACCTTGCTCTGTGCATCTCTTCCATTTGGGTGTTTCTAAGTTGTATCCTTAGTAATAAACCAGTGTTAATAAACCAGTATCAGTAGTAATATGCTTTTCTTCATTCTTTGAGTTGTTCTATTGTATTGCTGAACATGAGGATGGGTTGGGGGAACCCCTAGATTTGTAGTCAAGTCAGACAAAAATGTGCATGACCTGGGAACCCCCTGCCTGCGACTGGCGCCAGAAGTGGGGTTAGTTTTGTGGGACTTAGCCCTCAATCAGTGGAGTCTTCACTAATTCCAGGAGTTGGTATCAAAATTGAATTGAAATTTTGGACACCCATTCAGTGTCAAAACTGTTTTGAATTGAAACAGCATGGTAGAATTCACACTGAATTGTAGTGGATGGCACTGATGTTGATTGATTGATTAGAAATAGTCTCCCACATGAATGACAATGGAGTCAACATGACAGCTGAGCAGACCAGGGAGGAGAGAGATGTCTCTACTCCTCCCATCCTTCCAGTAGTATCTTGCTTTTATTGAGGGATATAACCAAAACATTGTAAGAAATTATTAATCACAGGAAATAAAGCAATTATGGGTGAGTCAGGGATTAACACAGATGAAACAGGGAAAGAAAGGGTAAGCAAGGAAATTGTTAGGGTCTTTGCTTTTTGGTTAGGGTCCCTGGTTATCGGTCCCATTTGGTTCGGAAACTTGTCTGCGTGCTAACAATTCCCAAGTCAGACTGAGGTAACCTCAAAGCGGATGACTAACAATGTTCCCAATGCTGAATGACTAATATTGAACCATAATTTGTGACTGGAGCATCCGTGGGTTATATTAGCTGTTGCCTTCTGTCTAATATCTCTAATGGTCATTACAGCCAGAGAATCATGATGGAGCTGGACATGGTGGCACATGCCTGTAATCATAGTATTTGGGAGTTTGAGACAGGAAGATAGCAAGTTCAAGGCCAGGTTCAGCAACTTAGACTCTGTTTCAAAAGGAAAAACATAAAAAGGGCTAGACTGTACCTTGGAGGTAAGATACCCCTGGGTTCAACCTCCAGTACCAAAAAAAGAAAAAAAAAAATCTTGATGGTCTTATGCACTTAGGAGAAAGCAGACTAGTTCCTGAGAAATGTCACTATTTTATGGCACTTAAGTCTCAGGACATTTCTTGATGGATGTTCTAGAGGTGTGTGTGTACTGGAGATCGAACCCAGGGCTTTGTGCTTGCTAAGAATGTACTCTACCTCTTAGCAATACCTCTAGCCTCGATAGATGATATCTTTAGCTACAACTTTCTCATAAATGTCAAAACAAAGTTCTTGAGTCCCCTTTGGGAAGAGGCCAAGAGAACTCAGGGGACACATTTATGGGGCCATAACAAGGTGACCCATGGGCTCTTGTCATTCTTGATGGCTGTTAGTGTCAATCTAGGAATAAAATGTAAATTAACTAGGAAAAGGGAAAGATTTTGTGACTTTCTAGGGTCCTGTATGAACAGATGGCTGAATTTAACAGCAGATGCTACTTGTTGCGTAGTCCTGCCACGGAAAGCTGCTGTTCTAGGCTGCTGCCGACAAGAAGTCTCTCGCAAGAAAATGAAACAGAGTCAGATATGGAGAAAAATATATTTAATAATTGAGGTGGCTGGAGAGGAGGCAGCTTGAATCTGGCAGTAGGGAGTTAAAATTGTTGTTGTCTGATAAGGGCTTGAGCTGGTAAGATCCAGAGTTTGCTTTAGAATGTCCCTCCATCTAGGACAGTACACATTCCTTTTCCATTCAAACTAAGTCTTTACCTACTGCCTCCTTCATTACCTTTTTAAAAAGTTTAATTATACATTTATGCATGGGCATATCATAAAGGTTTAAAAAATCTAATAATTGAAGTATACATAGTTTAAAAAAAAAAACAGATTTCTCTTCATACCTTCTCTCTTAATCCTGTAGTACAGCTTTAAAATGGATAGTCGTGTGTATTTCCCTTCTCTGTAGCCATGTGTGCTCCTATCTATCTATCTATCTATAATTAATATGGATGTATAATACTTACAGAAGAATTTATCTTAGTCCTTAGATCTTTGGATGGTACCTTTCCATTTTATTTTCTGTTTCATAAACTAAATTGGTAAACGCTAGGCTTCACCTATCCTCGATATTTTTAAATCTTTTATATAATTTTTTATCCTTATCCTGCATTCTGAAATAGTTTCTTCAGATCTCCCTTCTACTTCATGAATTATCTTTCCATGTATACTGTTAACACATCTTATAATATTTAAACTATGTATGTATGGTTTTTGAGTAATACTACTATATATTTTCATATTCTGGTAAATAATATTTAAGAGACTCTGTTATTTGGACATGTTTTGGAAAGTTTCTTTTTTTTGTTCCTAACATATCAAATATATTTATTTAGTATGTTATATCTTATACTGATAGTATCTGGAATTTCTTCATGGTTGATTCTGATATTTGGTATAAAGATGTGTGATAAATGTAGTAGTATGATCCATTCATCCTAATATCAATAGAATATATCTAGTGCTTGGCAGATATGTTCTCAAAACAAAACAAAAACAAAGTACCAGGCATGGTGGCACAGGCCTGTAATCCTAGTACTTGGGAGGCTGAGACAGGAGGATTACAGGTTTGAGGACAGCCTTAGCAGCTTAGAAAGCCCTCAGCAACATAATGAGACCCTGTTTCAAAATAATAAAATAGGGATGGGGTACAGCCTGGAAGTAGAAAGCCCCTGGGTTCAATCCCCAGTACCCACTGCCCCCCCACTCCACAGCAAAACTGAAACAAATACACACACAAAAGAAAAAATTAGAAAGAAGGTTAAATAATTAGAAATTTCTCATTTTTAATGGTAGATGACTGTACAGTTGAATATTTTGCTAGGTATAGATTTTTGAATATAGATTTTAGAGATAGATTTTGTTTCTGTCACTGTGTGGGTACTGAGTATTGAGCCCAGGACTGTTTTTACCTATGAGGCATATCCCCAGCCTTTTTTATTTTATTTTGAGATAGGGTCTTACTAAGTCTCCCAGACCAGCCTTGAACTTGCGATCCTCCTGCCTCAGCCTCTACTGCACCTCCAAATATATATATATATATATATATATATATATATATATATTTTTTTTTTTTTTTTTTTTTTTTTTTTTTTTTTTTTTTTTTTTTTTTTTTTTTTTTTTTTTTTTTTTTTTTGCGGTACTGGGGATTGAACTCAGGGGCATTCTACCTCCGAGCTACACCCCAGCCCTATTTTTTATTCTTTTTATTTTGAAACCGAGTCTCACTAAGTTGCGGAGTGCCTCACTAGGTAGCTGAGGCTGGCCGCGAACCCGGATCCTCCGGTCTCAGCCTCCCGAATGCTGGGATTACAAGCATGCGCCACCACGCCCGGCTCAAATATATATTTTTTAAAGTCACAACAAGCCAGGTGTGGTGGCGCATGCTTATAATCCCAGTACTTGGGAGGCTGAAATCAGAGGATCTGGGTTCGCAGCCAGCCTCAACTACTTAGTGAGGCTTTCTGCAACTTAGTGAGACCCTGTTTCAAAATAAAGAATAAAAAAATAGGACTGGGGATGTAGCTCGGAGGTAGAATGCCCCTGTATTCAATCCCCAGTACCACACACACACACACAAAAAGTCACAACAATTAGGTATATAAATAAGCTTATATTGTGAGAATGAGCAGAACAGTGTCCTTCAAATTCCTTCTGTGTCAAATAAGGAGCATTCTGTTACTACAGGAATCGCTGACACTGGAGGATGTGGCCGTGAAGTTTACCTGGGAGGAGTGGCAGCTCCTGAGCTCTGCTCAGAAGGACCTGTACCGGGACGTGATGTTGGAGAACTATAAGAGCCTGGTCTCAATGGGTGAGGATGACTTCCCTTTGTAATTCAGAGGGTGCCAATTCGTTGCTTTTTTTTTCTTTTTCTTTTTTTTTCCCCTCAGCATCTGAAAGCCCTGGAGGGCCTATCTGAAGCATAGACGTTCAGTTTTTCTCTGGCCCCAGAGAGGGTATAATATGCCCTCTGAGAGCAAGGCCTTTGCTTTGCAGATGTAAACTACATAGTTCCTAAAATAGAACATCTTTTCATGTTAACAGATCACAACCCAGTTTAATGAGCCTAAGATTTCTATTATTTCCCATGAACAGGGTATCAAGCCAGTAAGCCTGATGCCCTTTCCAAATTGTTACGAGGAGAACCATGGACAGTAGAAGATGAAATCCACGGTCAAATCTGTACAGGTGAGTGAGTGAAACCTCCAAAGAGGATAGGCCAGCAAGTCATCTTCTATTTGTCAGATGTGTCACAGTCTTGAGCATGTCTGAGGATAGGCAAATAGAGCCCTATATCTTTTTCCCCACAGAAGTGCATTTTTTTTCTTTTTTTTGTGGTACTGGGGATTGAACTCAGGGGCATTCTACCTCCGAGCTACACCCCCAGCCCTATTTTTTATTCTTTATTTTGAAACAGGGTCTCACTAAGTTGCAGAGTGCCTCACTAGGTAGCTGAGGCTGGCCACAAACCCGGATCCTCCAGTCTTAGCCTCCCAAATGCTGGGATTACAAGCATGCGCCACCACGCCTGGCTTTTTTTCTTTTAAGGTATTTAGAAGAACTTACACTTCTTTTATCTCTTCTTGATTTGATCACTATTTCGTCTAGGATTTAATTTTTCTCTCTAGGTTTATTCTTTTTAAGATTCTCAAATTTCATCATCCTTCTTCCCTCACCAGGATATTACTACCTGTTTCTTCTACTTTCATTGCTATGAAATTCTACCTTCCATGTCTTTCTCTAACAAGAGATCTTTGGTTTTAGTACTGTCTTATTGTACCTTCCTTCCCCCTTGGATAATGTTGCTTTTCCTTCCTAACATCTACCCTGTCTTGGATTCTGTGCCCTACAGTAACCTGGTTTGTCACAATGCATATGTCTTATTTCCTAAGCTTCTCTTTGCTCACTCTGAGACCCTTCAAAGGTTCTTCTTTCCATGTTTTTCTCTGTTCTCAATCCTGTAAGAGTTTCCATCAGTCCATTGACTTAAACTCTTGTTCTTTGTGGAGACTCTCAGGCTGAAATGTACCTTGATATTTTCTAACTTACTATATATTTACCCATTTCCATGGCAGCTCCTTGAGTCAACCCTTGTCACTAGGGAAGTACCTTGGAACGTCCCTATCTCCCTTGCCCCCTCATTTAAAGTCTATTGATTTTTAACTCTGTATTTCCAGCTCAAACCTGATCATTGAGGTTCATGCCTACTTTGCTTTAATTTCCTTATGTAATAGTGTATTCTCATTATTTAGTTTTTCCTACATGGTATTATTGGACTAACTCAGAGTTTTCTTTTTCTTACCACAGTCTGATTAAATTAAGTCCCAGTTAATCAGAGTAGTCACAAAAGATGGAAATTTCTGTCAAGTGATATTCTAGCTGAATCTCCATGATATATCATCTTGCTTATAGAACTTGCTTTTCTTTTCCTTTTTATGAACTCAAAGTCATCTACATTTAAAGTAGTCTTCCCATGCCTAAAATGCTAGTACTTGGGAGGCTAAGACAGGAAGATGAAAGGTTTGAGGCCAGCTTCAGCATTTTAGTGAGGCACTCAGCAACTTAGTGAGACTCTGTTTCAAAATAAAAGTAAAATAGGGCTGGGATGTAGCTCAGACGTAGAATGCCCCTGAGTTCAATCCCCACAGGCCAGAATAGTCTCCCAAATGTGTTCTATATCTGTGAATCTTTGTTTTATTGCCTATAATACTTTTTGATTGCCTTAAGTGTTTTTCAACATCCCGTTCCATACTGGTCATGACAGCTGTGAACAACAACAAAAATTCTTGGGATTGTTTGTGAAATAGTTTTATTCTGTTCAATGCTCATGGAATGATTTATTGTTCTCTTTCCTAGAAATCAAGAAAGCTGATGATTATCTGCAGGTACAGTCACAAAACCAAAGATGTCTGAAGAGACTGGAAAAATGGCATAAACATAAAGCACCTGGGAACATCATTCATCAGAGGATAAATAATTTTACTCTAAGGCAAAATTGTGATATATTTGACTTACATGAAAAAACATTGAAATCAAATAAAAGTTTAGTCAACCAGAAGAGAAGCTCTGAAGTAAAGAATCCTGTTGAGGTGAATGGAGTTGGAAAATCACCCCTCCATGCCAAGCATGAACAATTGCTTACTGAAATTAAATTTTCTGAATGTGAAAATTCTGTGAATCCAAATTCATATCAGAGAACCCAAAAGATGGATAAGCCCCATGTATGCTCTGAATGTGGGAAGGCCTTCCTCAAGAAGTCTCGCCTTGTTGATCACCAGAGAGTTCATACAGGAGAGAAACCACATGGGTGCAGTATTTGTGGGAAAGCCTTCTCCAGAAAGTCTCGGCTCACTGAACATCACAAAACTCATATAGGAGAGAAACGGTATGAATGCACTGAATGTGAAAAAGCATTCCGCTGGAAATCACAGTTTATTGCACATCAGAAAATTCATACAGGAGAGAAACCCTATATATGCAGTGATTGTGGGAAAGGCTTCATTAAGAAGTCTCGACTCATTAATCATCTGAGAGTTCATACAGGAGAAAAACCTCATGCATGCAGTCTGTGTGAGAAGGCATTCTCCAGAAAGTCCAGGCTCATTGAACATCAGAGGACTCATACAGGAGAAAAACCCTATGAATGCACTGAATGTGACAAAGCATTCCGCTGGAAATCACAGCTCAATGCTCATCTGAAAACTCACACAGGAGAGAAATCATATATATGCAGTGATTGTGGAAAAGGCTTCATTCAGAAAGGCAATCTCACCGTACATCAGCGAACTCATACTGGAGAAAAGCCTTATACATGCAATGAATGTGGTAGAGGCTTCATCCAGAAAGGCAATCTCCTTATCCATCAGCGTACTCATACTGGAGAGAAACCATATGTATGCAATGAATGTGGGAAAGGCTTCAGCCAGAAGACATGCTTGATATCACATCAGAGGTTTCACACAGGGAAGACTCCCTTTGTATGTACTGAGTGTGGAAAATCCTGCTCACACAAGTCAGGTCTCATTCACCATCAGAGAATCCACACAGGAGAGAAGCCATATACGTGTGGTGACTGTGGGAAAGCTTTCAGAGATAAGTCATGCCTCAATAGACATCGGCGAACTCATACAGGAGAGAGGCCCTATGGGTGCTCTGATTGTGGGAAAACCTTCTCCCACTTGTCATGCCTTGTTTATCACAAGGGAATGTTGCATGCAAGAGAGAAACATGTTGATTCAGTCAAAGTGGAAAATAGTCTCTCAGACAGTCACAGTTCATCACATACAAGTGATCTCACACAGCAGAAAAATCCTGTTGATGTGGTGAATATGCAGATGCCTTCTGTGGCAACTCAGACTTCGTTAGACAACAGTGAGTTCCAAAAAAATAGCAATGTAGCCAGTGTAGGACAGACTGGTGTCCAATGTTCACTCTCAGCCGAGAACAGAATTTGCATTGAAGAGAAAGCTTATGAATGCAGTGAGTGTGGTAGTGCTTCCAGTGATCAGTTGTGTCACATTTTATGTCACAAAACCCACAAAGGAATAAACTGTGGTACATTCAAGATAGAAACCCTTGAGTAAAACCTTCTTGCTCATTATATGGCTGATAATTATATGCTAAGAGAAAAACAGTATGAATGCAGACCAGGAATGTCTTATAGGAAGACAGACCTGTCATCAATGGTCATAGGTCAGACATCAGTGAACTCACAGTTGGTCAAAATATAATGGCCATATAAGTTCTTGCCACAAATAAGACATGTCTGGGTATCCACTTCATGCAAGAGAAAAATGGTTGGTAGACGTTTGAAGGCAGTGAATGTGGCAGGGTTGTCATTGGTATATTCTGTGTCATCGGTTGTCAAAGGAAATCACATAGAAACAAAACTGGGCACACTTAACTGGAATATCTTCAGCAAAATATCAGAGAACACATGAAATAAATAAAACCTGTGAAGATGAAGAATAGTTTAGAGATTTCTCTCACAAGTCTAATATTATAAGCTAATACCTAAAGTACATTTTAGGGTATTATATCTTAAACTCTTATTTGATATGTCACTGACTCCTTAACTAAAGGAGGTGGTTTGTGTTGCACATCATTGGTTAAAGCAATAACACAAGGTACTGTTTACTCTCTTTTTTGTTTGTTTTTTTCTGGCATGAGTCTTCTATTCCCACTCAGGATTATTATATGATTAGCTTTTGGCATTTCTTTGGTTCTAAGAAATGAAGTCCTTCAAAAGGAAACTATTTAATTAGGTAATGTAGCATATTTGGATGTGTTTAACTTTGTAAATATCATTCCTGGGGAATAAAGGTCAAAATTGATGAATAGCCAGATGTGGTGGCGCACACTTGTAATCCCAGTACTTGGGAGGCTGAGACAGGAGGATCACAAGTTCGAGGCCAGCCTCAGCTACTTTGTGAGGCCCTCTGCAACTTAGTGAGACCCTGTTTCAAAATAAAGAGTAAAAATCAGGGCTGGGGATGTAGCTTGGAGGTAGAATGCCCCTAGGTTCAATCCCTGGAGACACACACACACACACACAATAATCAGCCATATGTTTACCCCAGAAGGCAGCTCTCAAAGGTAGAATGCCCCTGGGTTCAATCCCCGGACACACACACAAACACAAACATGGAATAACCAGTAATATGTTTGCCCCAGAAGGCAGTTCTCATCCTGAACTTGTGGTTTATCTCATTGTTGGTTAAAAAAAAAAAGATTTCTTTTACCTAGTGCTTTTCTAGAAACTAGATGGTATCAGTGACAAACTAAAAACAGCATTTCTTTAAAGCTAGATCAGCCCGGCGTGGTGGCGCACGCTTGTAATCCCAGCATTTGGGAGGCTGAGACGGGAGGATTCAGGTTCGCGGCCAGCCTCAGCTACCTAGTGAGGTCCTCCGCAACTTAGTGAGTCCCGGTTTCAAAATTAAGAATAAAAAATAGGGCTGGGGGGTATAGCTCGGAGGTAGAATGCCCCAGTACCACACACACACACACAAAAAAAGATCATATGTGTTTTACCCCCAAGCACATATAGTTGAAGAATATGTATACCTACATTAGTTGAAAGGGACACCAGAGTGAAAAGAAGAAAGGATTAAGGTACTTATACTCACATAAAATAGTATGAACACTATTTAGATGACAAATTTGATACTTTGTAGATAATTGTATATTCCCCAGTAGATAAAAATTAATTATATGTAGATTTGGGAATTAATGACATAATAGACTAACCAAAATTACTTTTGTCACTGAAGGAAAGGGGCTAATGGAAAGAAATTCTAAGAATCAGCATTATCCCTTCTCCTTTAAACTTTAAAAATACTCAATAAAGATTTGTTATCTGTCAGAATATAAAAGGCACAAATCAGAGAAGAAATATAATCCACAGAATAAAGGGGCTGAAGGTGTAGCTCAGTTGTGTATGCAGAAGGCCCTGGGTTCAATACCCAATACTCCTCCCCCCCCTCCCCGGAAAAAAAAATCCCACAGAATAAGCCCAATTAAAGGAACAAAAGTACCAAAAATACAGGACCACAGTATGTGACACAGGCAAAGTTGAGATTCCTCTGAAAGTTTTGGAGAAGAACCCCTACATTTATCCACAAGTCTATCAACTGAGAATTACCATGATTTCAAAGATTCAGGGTTCTTTCTCTGTGACATACGGAATTGAAAAATGTGATGTATCTCCACCATTCTTTTTCACTCTCTGGGGAGTGTGTGTGTGTGTGTGTGGGGGGGTCTTCATAATCTCTTCTATACTGAAGAGTTATTTCCTGATCCAATAAAGATATATTCAGCTTAAGAGATAGTGCATCCTGTTTATAAGGGAGGAAAATGGAATTCACCATATACTTGCTGCCTCACACGGAATTCCACACTAGGTTACTGGATAACTCATTACAAAAAAATTTTTACTTTTGAGCACCTGCACTATCAGGCACTATTTTAGACACGTTGTTAAACTGACCAACAGAATAGTAAAGTAATGGCCCGTAACAGAATACATCCAGGACAGATGCTGTACAGAAAAAAACCAAAAAAAACAAACTTACTCTTTTCACTTACTGTCTTGTGAATCTGTACATCCTGTCTGGAATTCGCAGAATATTATTCCCTTAATTGGTCAGCCAAGGTCCCCCGAGTGGGCTGCTCAGGCCTGCCCCAAGGAACAGACGCTGGGTTTATCTTTCAGAAGTTAGCATCCCAGGTAAATAAAATTTAATAGGCAATTCCAAGTTGTCTCTTTCAAAAGGCAGTACCGACTTATATTCTTTACTGCTTCACTCATTTGTCTTAAAAGCCATAGCTAACATTAAGCATGCTGTTTGCCAAACGAAAACTGCATTATTTAGCTACTTAATACTTTCAGATGTTCCATTTCCATCTTCATGGTTTAGGAGGTATTTGATTACATTTGAATCCTTATCCGTTTTTCCTTTCCTCAAGTAACTGCTCTATGCAGTTGCACTTGGGCACAGGTCTTCACACACTGCCCTCGTATTTGACTTCAGGGAATTCTCCCCATGCCCCTGATGGGCACTCAAAGCGTCAGCTGCTTTGGTCCACTCCGATCCCTGCCTCTCCACCCATGGTCAGCCATCTCTTCTTGCGCAGTCTTGTTGGTCTTCCAGAGGCGCTTCCGAACCAAACGCCTTCCAGCATACTCGAGGGTTTCCTCCCTAAGTTCCTGAAACTATTTTCCTGCCGAAAGGAAGCCGGACAAGCCCTACGATGACTGCGTCCATTTCCTTCTCCTAACGGCTCGTACGTGGTGGAGAGCGGGCTGCCGGGGGCCCAACAGCTTCAGATCATTCCTGCAGTCCTCCACTGACTGTGACGCCCTGGGGATAATTCCACGCGCCTCTCCCTGGAGCTCTCGCGAGAAGGAAACCCGCAGTGGGCGTGGCCACACGTCGGGACTCGGGCACGCCCAGGGCGCACTTCCGGTTGCGCGGAGTTAGCTGTCAGGAGGCTGATCTTTGGTGGTCCTTGGAGGCGGAAGGGGCGAAGGAGAAGGAGGATGACGATGGCGGCGGTGGAGGATTCCTGCACAGGTGCAAAGTCTTGTGGACGTTGGTCAGCCTTTCACCATTGCTGGTGAAGTCTGGAGAGTATTTGACACCCTGACTCGCCTCTTCAAGTTATTTAACATAAGTTTATCTATTTTTCTGATCAGCATGTTCAATATTTGGTTATCTTTTGTGGTGGGCTTTTCCAAATCAGAGGTCAGAATAGTTGAATGACTAAAATCTTGGTTCTTTACCTTAATGTTCTTTCAATTTTTGCATCCTTGTGGTTCTGGAACTAAATCCAGGGCATCATGAATGCTAGGTAAACTCTACCACTGAGCTGCCCTCCTCCATACACACACACACCTCTTTGTGTTCTTTGAACGTGATTTTGTTGTTGTTTTTTTGTTTGTTTGTTTGTTTTGCTTTTTTTTGCGGTACTGGCAATTGAACTCAGGGGCATTCTACGTCCGAGCTACATCCCCAGCCCTATTTTTTATTCTTTATTTTGGAATAGGGTCTCGCTAAATTGCAGAGTGTCTCTCTAGGTAGCTGAGGCTGGCTGCGAACCCGGATCCTCCGGTCTCAGCCTCCCAAATGCTGGGATTTCAAGCCTGCACCACCACGCCCGGCTTTCATTTAGTTTTTTTAAATCATAAAATATATTTGCTATTTCTCCCCATTGCTGTGTCTGCTCAAGCTTTTTCTCAGCAGTTATGCATTTGCTTGGGTTCTTTGCACTTTGATTAATAAAAATGTGAATGCTTATGTTCTTCAAAAAGCCCATTTATTTCCCTCACATTTCAAATCTCAATCATATTTACTGTTTTGAGGGAAGATATTCTCCCTCCACCACCACCTCCTTTCTCTTCCTTCCCCCTCCCTCTCCTAGGGATGGACCCGAGGGGCACTCTACCACTTAGCTACATCCCCAGCCCTTTTTATTTTATTTTGGGACAGAGTCATCCTAAATTGCCTAGGCTGGCCTCCAACTTGCCATCCTCCTACCATAGTCTCCCCAGTTGCTAGGACTACTGCCTTGTACCACTATGCCTGGCTTCACTTAATCTCTTGATGGAGCAAACCTCACTTCTTCACTTTATCCCTTCCATGTTGACTTTATCAATGAACCTTGTCTTAATTGATGGGAATTGAGCCTGTATTGATTGCTAATAAGGGCAGTATTAATTACTAATAAGAACAAGTTTCCATACTTAGGTAGAACATTAAAATCCTTTTCTCTCTAAGCTGTCAGCCAAGAGCTCCAGCCAAGGTTGACCTTGGTCAGCTAAAACTTGGCTGTTTGCCCAGCCAAACACTGAATGCTGACTTTACAGACACTTGCACTTAAGACTCCCACAAAACTTTAGACTAAAGTTAAAAGATAGAAAAGCAAGCTGTGTTAACCCAATATTAATTATTAATAACACAAAATAGTTAAAGCCCTATAACCTCCATACTTTAAAGGCTATATTCCTGTGTCTATTTTATTACAAAATAAGCTTTTAACAGAGTAACTTCTAGCAGATAGAGATAAGGGGATGCTGTGAATTACTAAGGACACAGGTGGACAATACAAACTTTAAACTTTAATAAAGAACAATAAGCTTCTAACATGCATCCTCCTGTTCTTGCTAACTAAGTGACACATTTTGGTCAGTGGTGTCAGACTCATCTGTCCTTGTGAGGGTGAACAAGGCTTGCACAACAGAGAAAACTAATGGGCCAGCACCTGCTTTTGGGTGGGAAAAGAAGACGTGGCTGACAGGATAGGAGGGACAAGATAAAAAATCCCTATAAAAAGACTGCAGTCTTGAGGGCATCAGTGTCTCATTTTTAAGGCACTCTGTTGTGTCATTCCCTGATGTGGTGCTTTCATTGCTCTGCCTCCCCCCTTCTGCCTGTAATAATAAAGCTTTGCTTAAGCTTGCAACAGTTTTAGTTATTTTTTTCTAAACTAGCTAAGAACAAGAACCCACAGTGACATCCCAAACTGTAACATTAATATATATCTTCATTTTTTCTCCTGCCTGTTTCCATATCCTTCAAACCACTTCTCATAGTTTCCAGCTGCCTTGTTTTCTTTGTGTGTCTATTTTGTTTGTCTTAAATGGCAAGCTCACCGAGGATAAAGAACATGTCTGTATTTCTGCAACATGAGCACCATCTCTAGAATTTCTAGAATAACTGAATATAGCCCTAATAATTTTGGATCACATTTTCCTTTAACTTTTGCCTTTCCATCTGACTTTTTTTTTTTTTTTTTTTTTTTTTTTTTTTTTTTTTTTTTTTTTTTTGCGGTACTAGGGATTGAACTCAGGGGCGTTCTACCCCCGAGCTATACCCCCAGCCCTATTTTTTATTCTTTATTTTGAAAGCGAGTCTCACTAAGTTGCAGAGTGCCTCACTAGGTACCTGAGGCTGGCCACGAACCCGGATCCTCCGGTCTCAGCCTCCCGAATGCTGGTATTACAATAACAATGACTTTTTTGCTTTTTACATTCTTTGCATGTTCCACAAGGTGCTATTAAATGTAGCCAAATAAACATTTAGTTATTGTGAATTATTTCAGTTTATTTATATACTTACTGCTTTTGCCATTTGATTTGTGTTAGGTTTTTACCAGTGGCCAAGAGATAAGGAACATTGTTAAAGATTCTTTTCTACTGAGACCATGCAGTTGACAGTAAAGAGCCAACCTACACCTAAGCGCACATTATCCTCCTCTTTCCTAGAAATGAAGAAAACTAATGATCATCAGCAGGGACACTTGCACAACCAGAGATGTCTAAAAAGAACAACACCATGAACATAACGCCTTTGAAAATATTGTGCATCTGGACCAATGTTGTATTCTTTTATGGTAAAATTATGGGAAAACTGAAATTAAGTTGATTAAGCTTAATCAACCAAAACAGAAATGAAGAACTCTGTGGAGTGGGAAATCCTTTCTCACACTAAATTCATTCTGAAGTTATATTTCCTGAAATTAAACCATTATTACTAAGTCTCAGTTCATTAACCATCAGAAAGCTCACACAGAGAACTATCAAGCATGCAGTGAACATGTGGAATTATTCATCAGGAAATCTTCACAAAACATCAGAGAATTTGCCCAGAAGAGAAGCCCACTGGATGTAGTATATGTGGGAAAGCATATAACTATAAATTGAAATCTCATTTAACACCAGAGAAATTATCAGGAAGAAATCATATGAATGTACATAACATGGCCAAGCATTTTATAGGAAGTCAGAACTCATTATATGTGAGACAGAAGAAGGATAAAAAGATTTTTCCTTCAATGTACTTAATGTGACAAAGTCTTCCTCACTAAATCAGATCTCATTTTACATTGGAAAAGGCATACTGGAAACCCTATTACATTTTCCTTTGTGGAAATGTCTCATTCCAAAGGTCAGCTCCATCACATATTGGCAAACTTAACACTATAGAAGAATCTTAAATACTCAGTGAAGACTTTATACAGAAGACAGGCATCATAGTACATCAGAGATTCCACACAAGAAAGACTCCATTTAGCCGGGCATGGTGGCGCACGCTTGTAATCCCAGCATTTGGGAGGCTGAGACTGGAGGATCCAGGTTTTTTTTTTTTTTTTTTGCCAACAGACCTGTTAAAAAAGGCAATTCTGGCAAAAAGGAAATAATGGAAGAGAACATAACATCAAGAATGAAGAAAAAGCCAGGCCTGGTGGCACACACTTGTAATCCCAGCATTTGGGAGGCTGAGACACGGAGGATCTGGGTTCGCGGCCAGCCTCAGCTACCTAGTGAGGCGCTCTACAACTTAGCGAGATCCTGTTTCAAAATAAAGAATAAAAAATAGGGCTGGGGGTGTAGCTCGGAGGTAGAATGTCCCTGAGTTCAATCCCCAGTACTGCATAAAAAGACTCCATTTGATTTTGATAAATGTGGAAAATTCTATGTATAGAATTCAGGCTTCATTAAACATCAGAAAATTAAGATAGGAAAGAAAATTCATGACTAGTAATTGTAGAAGAGCCTTTGTCATGAAGCAACAGCTCATTGTCCATCAAATAACTCAAATAGGAGAGAGACCCTAAAAATGCCTTCTGTGGAAAGCTTTTGTCTATAAGTCTTGCCTTGTTGAACATTAAGAAAAGGGATAGAAAGGAGATGTGTTGATGAAATGAAGGTGGAAAATCCTTCTGCAGTCACAGATCCTTATATACAAGAGAAAGTGTTAATACAAGAAAAACCCGAGCTGGGCGTGGTGGCGCAGGCTTGTAATCTCAGCATTCGGGAGGCTGAGACCGGAGGATCCGGGTTCAAGGCCAGCCTCAGCTACCTAGTGAGGCCCTCCACAACTTAGTGAGACCCGGTTTCAAAATAAAGAATAAAAAATAGGGCTGGGGGTATAGCTCGGAGGTAGAACGCCCCTGGGTTCAATCCCCAGTACCGCAAAAAAAAAAAGAAAAACCCATTAATTGGCGATTGTGCAAGTGCCTTTTGTAGTTCCTTAATTACCATTGAATATTACTGAACTACTATAAAATAGGAACCAAGTCCTTTTGGAACAGCTTTTTGTTAGATGTGCACCCTCAGGAGACAGAAAAGGATTTGCATACTGGGGAAAACTTATAATTGCAGTAAATATGGTGGTGCCTTCAGTGATTAATTATATCATGTTATGTCTCATAAGAAGGGAAAAAATTCAATACAGAAAAAATTGAACAAATTCTCTTTCATTATTATAGCCGATAAGTCCATACTAAGAGAAGTCCTATGTATATAGAGACTAGGAAAGCTGAGTGTCCTTATACAATATGCTGCGATATAGAGATATATAATCTTAGGACCCATTCAGATTTATTTTTGGTGGTACTGGAATGGAATTCTGGGGCATTATTTTTTATTGAAATAGGGTCTCACTAAGTTGCTGAGGCTGGCCTTGAACCTACAATCCTCCTGTCTCAGCCTCCTAAGCAC
The DNA here is from genome assembly GCA_004027655.1 of Graphiurus murinus. Taxonomy (NCBI): domain Eukaryota; kingdom Metazoa; phylum Chordata; class Mammalia; order Rodentia; family Gliridae; genus Graphiurus; species Graphiurus murinus. The sequence continues at coordinate 26,310 of PVLC010009909.1, forward strand.
TGGGATTACAGGCATTTGCCAATCACACCCAACTCCCATTCACATTGCCCCAGTTTTGTCAACTCATCTGGGATCATATAAGCAAATTTAATGTGATTATGAAAAGAGAATATGATAATATCTGAATATTTCTATAAATGAACATCATAGGTTTTGATCGGTGGTAAAGGAGTACAGTATTTGGTAGTGAAGATTGGGGCATAGTATATTCAGTTTCCCAAGGGCAGTGTGAAGGATTAATTGAATATCAGTTCTATCACAAATTCTGAGGACTTTATATTATGTAGAGGTACCTATGAAGCAATAGCTTTGCATTGTTGAATATTTATCAAGTGCATCTTTTGTACCTTCCAGCTGAAGATACAGGAGGGAAGATCCCCTTGGGATATTTGGAGAAGAGCCTTTACTTGTTCACAGGCCTATTTGAGAGTTGCCATTTTAGAAATCCAATATTCAATCTGATTAATTAGGACATGTGATTTTTTCTTTTATTTTCTTGGGAGTGGGGCTCTTCTCTATTCAGAGTTTTCTCCTTGATCCAATAAGGATTATCTTGTGAAGAAACCATGAGTTTATGTAGAGAAAAAGACATGGACATTTGCCAATGTCTGAGAGTTCCATCACAAAACATGTGTTATCGGGTAATTCCAAACAAATATTTTAATTATGTAAACTAGCAGGTCATCATAATATTTGAGATTTTATTCCATAGTGCATTCATTCAATAATTGAAAACTGAAAAATTTCCTGATTGGTTTGTGTTTTACAAAGATCTCCTTGCCTGCTCTATAGAGACTAGATAGTATTGGTCAATGGTGCAAGCAGTGAGTTTCAGTATTTCAGATGAGCAGTGTAGTAATGATGAAGGATGTGAGAGTTAGTTGGAATTTAGATAACTTTTCAGTACTGAACTAATTTCTGCTTTGACCTGTGGCTACTTGACTATTGGGTGCATTATGAGGATTATAATAGCCAATAAGTTACTAAACCTACGGTGAGTGTGCCACAGACTTTTTGCAAGATTTTTTTAATCTTCCGGGCGAGTGAGCCTTCTAGCTGGAACCTGTAGTAAGGGGAAGGGAAAAGGAGAGTATGAGTTGAGGCAAGGCTAGAAATTTGTAGTATGGCTACAAATGGCTTGTAAAGACCAAGCCATTTTATGAGGTAGTACAGATGCATAAACTATGCGAAATTCAGTTCTTTTGAGTTTTGTTTCGTTTTTGTTTTTTTTTTTTGCATATGAAGATGCAAATCTCCCCCCAACCCGTCAAAAACAAACAAAACAACAACAACAAAAAACCCGCCTAAAAACAGCCAAAATGAGCCGGGCGTGGTGGCGCACGCTTGTAATCCCAGCATTCGGGAGGCTGAGACCGGAGGATCCGGGTTCGCGGCCAGCCTCAGCTACCTAAGTGAGGCACTCCGCAACTTAGTGAGACCCTGTTTCAAAATAAAGAATAAAAAAATAGGACTGGGGGTGTAGCTCGGAGGTAGAATGCCCCTGAGTTCAATCCCCAGTACCGCAAAAAAAAAAAACAGCCAAAATGTCCATCAACTGGTAGATGTTTGAACACGTTTTGGAATAAACAATGGAATACTAAACAACACAAAAGAAACTTTGAAAACATAAGAACAGTGACTAAGCCCGGCGTGGTGGCGTACTCTTGTAATCCCAGCATTTGGGAGGCTGAGACCGGAAGATCCGGCTTCGCAGCCAGCCTCAGCTACCTAGTGAAGCACTCCGCAACTTAGTGAGACCCTGTTTCAAAATAAACAATAAAAAATAGGACTGAGGGTGTAGCTCGGAGGTAAAAATGCCCCTGAGTTCAATCCCCAGAACCAAAGGGGGGGAAAAAATAGTGACTAAAAGTTATGCATATGAAAGGACCCAGATTTTTCTTTTCTTTTTTTTTTGTACTGGAGATTGAACTTGGTTCCGGTGTTCTACCGCCAAGATACAACTCCAGCCCAATTTTTCTTTTTCTTTTTAAAATTTTGAAACAGGATCTAAGTTGTTGAGGCTGGTCTTGAATCTACTATCCTCCTGTCTCAGCCTCCCAAGTACTGGGATTACAGGTGTGTACGTGTGCCACTATGCCTGGCTGGAACCATATTTAAAAAAAATAATATACCGTATGATCCGACTGGCAAAATACTGACTGTAGTGTCAAAAGACTGTTGAACAAGGGTGTTTTGTACCTGGGTAAGGTGAAGGGCATGATTGGGATGACACTGGAAAGATTGTCACAATGTCCATTTTTATCTGTTCATTTTGGTAGCTGCATCCCCCAAACCATCTCACTTTTCCAGGCCTTGGTTTTCCTCTAAAATAATTTCCACTTGCCAGGCCCACGCAGAGCTCTCCAGGGAACCGTTTGTTCTTCCTTAAGGGCACTGAACTTCTGATGGTCCCGTCCACAGTTCTACCTAAGGTCCCAATACTGTATGTAGCCATAGGTTACAGAGCAGCTAGCTTTGCTGATCCAGCGTTATTTGTCTGTATCCAGCTTCTAAAATGTTTCGCATTCAGAAGAACCATTGAGGTGCCCGAAAGTTATTTTAGTTGCCCACCGAGCTCAGACACCACAGCCCGATCGGCCGCCGTGCGTCTGCGGAGTCCAGGCGGTGGCGCCCAGCTACCATTTCTGGGCTGTGTCCCTGGAGGAGAATTTGCCCACATGCCACATTTGCCTCGTGTGAGCCCGAGCCTCTGCCAATCTCCATTTTCCACCAGGAACTAGGTACCGAGGAGCCGGACTCCGCAGTGGCCGGTACGGCAGGTGCCCAAAGATGGCCGCGCCCAGGGCGCCCAGGCGACGCCAGCGACGGGCTCGTGACGTCATAAGGACGGGCCGGAAGCCGCGCTCAGCTCCGCTCTCCATAGCAACGCCGCGGCCCTCGCCGGGCGCTGGCAGGGGAGGGGGCTGTGCCAGGGGGAAGAAGAGGGAGAAGTGGAAGAAGTTTAGGGAAGTTGAGAGGTCTCCGTGGGTGCAGGGAGAGACCGGCCGTGGGAGGTCAGTGCAGGGGGAGAGAGCGTCCTCTCGGCGCCTGTGCTCTGGTGGGAGGTAGCTCGGGGTGGGAGGGTCCGTGATGGGGCCTCTTTGTGGTCAATCGGGGCGGGTTCGGTTGTCAGTGATTCAAAGTCTGGGCCGACCAGCCCCAGCTGGTCGGAGTTGAGGCCTTCGCGGTCACTCTGCGGGTAGGACTCAAAGATTGAGAGGTGGTGGGGTGCTGTTAGTCAAGGACTGCGGCTTCTGGCTCGGATTATGAATTAATTGGCATAAGTGATCGAGGAGTCATTAAGGGAGGTCATTGTACGAGTGAATCGAGTTCAGGTTTGGTATAAACCCGATGAGGTGGCGGTCACTCTGGTGCAGAGGTGAGAAAACTGAAGCACTGGAGGCCCTAGAGCCCTGGCTGATGTGTGTTGAACTTAGTCTTTTTGGTTGATGAAACAGACTTGTCCAACGTTTACATTACCCAAAGCTTCAGGCCCAAGTCCCTTCTCCATGACATTTTCTAATCCTCTGACTTCCCATATCGTTCCATCTTCTTGAATACTCAGAAACAAAAATTAGGAGGAAGTTGAATGATTCCGTATATATAAAATTAATCAGCTTTCTGTTTGAGTCTTTTTATCCTGGCAAGTTTGCTGAATATTTCAGATTCTGTATGTGCGTATAAAGACTGCTCTGGCTCCATTGTTATTATTATTGTTAGTAGTAGTAGTAGTATTAATTATTAATTTTATTTGGAAACAGGTTCTCGCTAAGTTCCTGACAGCCTCAATAAGTTGCTGAGGCCGGCATCAAACCAATGATTCTCCTGCCTCAGCCTCCCAAGTACTGGGATTACAGGTGTCCACCACCATGCCCAGCTTTTAGTTATATTTTAGATTTATACTTATAGCTCATGGTGTTTGTCCTTTTTTCCCTGGTGTGCTCATTGTTTTTCATATTAAAGTCTATATACAAACTGTGTATTAAAGCCTTTTAAAGAGGCATGGAGGCAACCTAGTTTAAAGGAAAAGTTTATAGTTCCTTACTTCTACATGCTTCATTTCTAAAATTGATCTGGAAATACCTGCAGTTGAGTCATAGGACTGGGCTGATTCCCCTTTGCTGCCTTTCCTTTCACATTCATACTACTTCCATGTTTCAAAGAAGGCAGCCCTCCCACACATTCAAGGGTTTATGTTTCCTTGGCCTAAGGTATGAAATCCTCTGGAGAACCAAATAAAGAAATAGAAACATTGGGGGTCATGTGTTAGGCTGAGTACACAGCAAGAAGGAATGTGCCCTTGAAAGTTGTTTTGCTCTTCAGTCCACAGGTCCTGACTACCCTGGCAAGAAACAGGAAGTGAATGAAGAAAAGAGTTGGTTCTAAGATCTAGATATAATTTCTGGAGACACCCTTCACCGGTGACTGAGATTTTTAACTTCAATATTAGGGCATATATATAGAAGAGACAAAGAGTTTCCCAGTTGTTGGCCATTTCCAAAAACTAGACAGAAGATGATGATCAATGTTCAGGTGATTTTTGTTTTAGTCTCTTCTTTGTTTTCTAATGGATTTATAAATGCCTGTAAAAAATTTTTTCTTGAAAAGTGTCCAGAGAGCAATTTTTACTCTAACTCCAAAGTCACAGAAAAATAGGATCAGGAATATGGTGTTCATCTGATCCCACTGAATGACTAATGGTGGAACTTCATGTGTGGATGGACGACCCTGACAGCAGTAGCTGTCAACTTGTGTCTAATGACAGCCATCACAGCAAGAGAACCATGCTAAATTAGATGATACACAACAGCCTGAGGAGCAAGCAGCTAAGTTCTTGAGAGTATGTCAGTATTTCATGATCTTAGTGAAAATTTTATCTTCTTCCTAAAGGACTCTGTTTTGAACAGTATTCTTATAAAGGTAGAGGCAGATTTCCCACTGCTGTTTATTACAGGATTCCTTAAAAATCTCTTTGGGAATAGACTGAGCAAATTCAATGAACACAATTTTTCAGGGGACCAAACCATAGTCGCTCAAAGGAATCGGCCTATGTCTGAGTTTATCTGGGAATAAAACCTAGGTCTAGGAAATGGAAGAGATTTCACCTACTCTGAACAGGTGGCTCAACTGGCATGTAAGTACGGATTTAGCATTAGGGAGTTATAAGAAATACTGTCTGATAAAGGGTATGAATTATTACCTACTTTTACTTTTTGTAATTACACAAATCACCTATACACACATCTTAAGGAAAAGAAATTCTACAATGAAGTACACATGGACACCACCACCACTACTACAATTACAACACAACAACAAAAACCAGGGTCTCCTTAAATTGCTGAGTGTTGCCAAGGCTGGCTCCAAACCTGCGCTCTTGTCTCAGCCTTCCAAGTACTGGGATTACAGGCCTGTGCCACCACTTCTGGCTTCTTTTAGCTTTTATGGTATCTTTTTCAATATAGAAATTTTTATTTTTCCTCTCAGAAATTTGTTGCTTTTTTTTTTCATATGGATTTTGGCTTATGTACTTTCTAAGTGGATTTATGTTTCATGTAAAATAATTCAGAATCTTAACAAGTATCATTAAGAATTTGTAGCCTCGAGCCCAGGCACCATGGTACTTGCTTGCAGTCCCAGCTATTCAGGAGGCTGAGAATCATTTGAGCTTAGGAACTTAAGGCTAGCATGGGCAACACTGTAAGACTTTACCTCTTTAAAAAAAAAAATGCAGCTGCTGCCAAGTTTGCTCTCTTCTCTATGTATTTGCACAATAACATGGGGATACATTATCTTACCAGTTTTTACTGCCTCAATTTCCCACACTGCCATATGATTGCAAGCCATGTTGAGACAGAAAGATGGCAAATCAGGCAAGAAACGGATCCCATTTGTTTTCAGGGCTGGGCGCTCTGCCACATGAACAGGAGCTTGGAGAGACTATTCTATACTTCTCTGGATTATATTGTATTTGTGAGAAAGTCACCTGTTGGTACTGTCTTTCTAGCTGTTTTCACGATTTTACATTTGCATTTGATGTTCTGTAGTTTCCCTTTGATGTATCTAAATGCAGATTTCCTGCTGGTTTACTAATTCTGAGTGATAGGGTGTTTTATCAGTTTTGAAAATTTCTCACTCCATATATTTGTATACATTGCTTCTGTTTTTCAATATAAATTATATATAGGTACTTGCCTTTATATTTTCTGTCTCTTTGTGTCTCTGCTTTTTGTGTGTGTGTGTGTGTGTGTGGTACTGAGGATGGAACCCAGAGGCATTCTACCTCTGAGCTACACCCTCAGCCCTATTTTTTTATGTTTTATTTTGAAGCAAGGTTCACTAAGTTATGGAGGGCCTCCCAAAGTTGCTGAGGCTGGCCACGAATCTGCGATCCTCCTGTTGTAGCCTCCCAAGTACTGGGATTACAAGTGTGATTCACCATGTTCAGCTTCTGCTTCTTTTTTTTTTTTTTTGAGACAGTCTCACTATGTTGCCAAAGATGGCCTTGAACTCATGGGCTCCGGCGGTCTTTCCACCTTACCACACCTGGCTTTCTGCTTCATTTTTTGATTATTAAAAAAAAAAAATGCAAGCTGGGCATGGTGGCGCATGCTTGTCATCCCAGCATTTGGGAGGCTGAGGCTGGAGGATCCAGGTTTGAGGCCAGGGTCAGCTACCTAGTGAGGCCCTCTGCAACTCAGTGAGACTCTGTTTCAAAATAAAGAATAAAAAATAGGGCTGGGGGTGTAGCTCAGAGGTAGAATGCCCCTGAGTTCAATCCCCAGTACCACACACACACACACAAAATGCATATTCCGGTTTTTGCCTCTTCATCATATCTAATTTAACCTATGAGTACACGTATCTGTATATTACGTGTATATATGTCCACATATATTTAATGTATATTAAGATAACTTTTTCTAAAGATTAATCTTTAACTGTTTCTTATGCTTTGTGTATATTTCTACTTTTTTGCTCCATTCAATAGTTAAACACTTATGCCAGCTGCGTGTGGTGATGTATGCTTATAATCCTAGTACTTGGGAGGCTGAGACAGGAGAATCACAGCTTCGTGGCCAGCCTTATCTACTTATGAGGTCCTCTGCAACTTAGTGAGACCCTGTTTCAAAATAAAGAATAAAAAAGAGGGCTGGAAGTATAGCTCAGAGGTAGAATGCCCATGGGTTCAATCCCCAGTACCACAAAATACAAAACAAAACAAACCCACTTATGTTCTAAGATTCTAGGATGTACTGTGGTATTAGCCAGGAAGGCTTATAGGAAATATATCAATCTATAGTATATCTTGGCATATCACTAGCATTTAATTTCCCTCCCTCCCTCCTTTCCTCTTTCCTTCCCTTCCTTCCATACTGGGGATAGGATCCAGGGCCTGGCACATACTAGGCAAGCACTCTACTCACTGAGCTACATTGACAGCAGCATTTAATTTCTTTCTTTCTTTTTTTTTTTTTTTTTTTTTTTGCAGTACTGGGGATTGAACTCAGGGGTATTCTACCTCCGAGCTACACCTCCAGCCCTATTTTTTTATTCTTTATTTTGAAACAGGGTCTCACTAAGTTGCGGAGTGCCTCACTAAGTAACTGAGGTTGGCCTCGAACCTGGATCCTCCAGTCTCAGCCTCTGAAGTACTGGGATTACAAGTGTGTGCCACCATGCCTGGCTAACATTTAATTTCTTGATTGTCAATAGATGTGGAAATGAAAAATTATAAACTATGCATAGTTTTTTTTTAATGAAAGAATTTGATGACTACATATTATAAATGCTTATACTTTTGAGTGAATGGCTCACAGCTGCACAATTGTAGAATACCTGAAGATTAAATTTGTGACAATGTATTAAAAATATAGTAGGCTTAAACACACAGTATATGGTTAATATGAGTGTGACATCTTCTTTTATATTTCTTATGAATCAATAAAAAGAAAACACTCACTATATTAAGTAGGATTTTGTTATTACAGGAATCGCTGACCCTGGAGGATGTGGCTGTGGCGTTCACCTGGGAGGAGTGGCAGCTCCTGGGTCCTGTTCAGAAGGACCTGTACCGGGATGTGATGTTGGAGAACTATAGCAACCTGGTATCAGTGGGTGAGGACAACAGCCCTGTGTTGCTCAGAGGGTACCCGGTCCATGGCCTTTCCGTTAACAACTACTTAATGAACCAGAGTCTCTGTAGTGCTTTCAAGTAGCAGATTCTTGAGTCTAGATAAGAGGGTGTAGTGTGCTCTTTCCTGAGAGAAAAGCCAGTGCTTTTCCAACAACTGTCTAATCCTTAAACATAATCCTATCCCATGTTGACACATCCCAGCCCAATTGCTGTGTCCAAGTCTTCTTGTTTTCCACAAACAGGGTATCCAGTCAGCAAGCCAGATGCCCTCTCCAAATTGGAACGAGGGGAAGAACCTTGGACAGATGAAACACACAGTTGGATCTGTTCAGGTAAGTGAGTTGGAATAACCACACAATCAAATTTGGGTAAAAGAAGGCTGTGTGGGTGTCTGAGGATACAGAACCACAGTCTGTGTGGATCCTTCTCCGTATCTCAGAACTTTTCTTTTAGGTCTTTATTAAGAAATATTCCCTTTGGGTATCTGATCCCTGCTTATTTTATCTTACATCTTCTTTTTTTTTTTTTTGGCCTAGTTTCTTCTTCCTTGGATTCTATTATCTTTCTGTTCATTATACTTTGTCATGGTATTTATGCCTGATTCTTTCCCCTCCCTATGAAATTTCACCTTCCAGACCATCTTCATAGAGATCTTTTTTTATTTCGTTTTGTGGTATTAGGAATTGAACCAGGCATGCTCTACCACTGAGCTGTACCCCTATCCCGTTTTATTTTTCATTTTGAGACAGGGTCTTGGCAAATTATTGTGCACCGGCTTTGAACTTGGAATTCTCCTGTATCAGCCTCCCAAGTACTAGGATTACAGGTGTGAGCCACCACACCCAGCTTAGATACCACTTTTTATTAAAATATGTCTTCATCCCCCCCTCCTTTCCTGCGATGCTGAGGATGGAATTCAGGGCTTAACATCCACTAGTCAAGTGTTCTGCCATTGAGCTACATTCCCTTCCTTCCTCCCTCCCCTTCTCTTCTTCCTTCCTTTCTTGAATTGAACTCAGTCCAGTCTTGGATTAAAGGCCAGTCTACTAATAGTAAACCCTATGACCTTATGTGATTCCTATTTCATGCCTTCATTCCTAATTTATATCTAATCTTCCAAATTCAAAATTTAAATATGCTTTATATATATCTTATTTTCTTTCTGACTGTACCACAATACCTATTTCCTCTATACTTCTTTTTTTTTTTTTTTTTTTGCGGTACTGGGGATTGAACTCAGGGGCGTTCTACCTCCGAGCTATACCCCCAGCCCTATTTTTTATTCTTTATTTTGAAACCAAGTCTCACTAAGTTGTGGAGTGCCTCACTAGGTAGCTGAGGCTGGCCGCGAACCCGGATCCTCCGGTCTCAACCTCCCGAATGCTGGGATTATAAGCGTGCGCCACCATGCCCGGCTTTCCTCTATACTTCTAAATCCTTTTATTGTTCATTTAATAGTTCACTTTCTGCATAGTGAAGATTTAACCCCAACCAGAGGTCTGGCCATTGCCTGTGGTGACCAGAAGGTGATCTGGCCCCTGGAATGTCCTGCTCCATAGGTGTGCCTATTTGCCTGGTGACTTAGGCCACTGGGCAGTTAAAAAATATGATTTATGCTTAGAAACATAGTGAAACCTTGTTTCAAAAATGAAAAGGAAAAAAAGTGATTTATGATAGGCATGTTTGGCACACCATATATTTCCAGCTTTCACAGGAAGTAGAGAATTAGAGATGGAAGTGGAGAAAATCAGAACATATATAAAAAAAAAGACAAAGTTGTATGATGGCTTCAAAGGGGAGTAGTGGTAATGAAAGTGAGGAGTCAAGGATTATTTTGCTAAATATATGGCTTGAGCTTCTGGGGCGGTGGAAAGGTCTCATAATGAGATGGGGAATACGACTAAGTCCAGAACATGTAGAATAAAGCATGCATTGTGAAACATAAACTTTAAGATGGTTTTTAGATATGTAGTAGTAACATCAAGAATCTAGCTGGAAGTACAAAGGGAGAGTCATGTGGAAATAATAATAATATACTTATTCAGAAAAAGAGGACGGGCTGGGAGTGTGGCTCAGTGACAGAGCACTTGCTGAGCATGAATGAGGCATCTTCAATCCAGCACCTTCGGGAAAACAATTTCCTTCTTTGTTTCTCAGTTGCTAGGATTATAGGTATGTGTCACTGTGCTCAGCCAATAGAGTCTTTTGTACATGGGAGCCATTTAATAAATATTTATGGAGTAAATAAATATAGCCTTCACTATTTTGGATCAGTTTCTCTTCTGTCTTTGTGATCTGTTACCTCCCTAGATTCTGAGGAGTTGTGTTCTTCTAAACCCTGTCATTTGTGTGCATTGATGACTTGTTTGTATTTTACTGTGATTACATGTTTTGCAAAGTTTTTGTTTGTTTGTTTGTTTGTTTATTTATTTATTTATTTATTTATTTATTTGCAGTACTGGGGATTGAACCCAGGGGCATTCTACCTCTGAACTACACCCCCAGATCTATTTTTTATTCTTTATTTTGAAATAGTGTCTCACTAAGTTGTGGAGGGCCTCACTAAGTAGCTGAGGCTGGCCTCGAACCCAGATCCTTTTGTTTCAGCCTCCCAAGTCCTGGAATTACAAACGTGGGCCACCATGCCCAGCTCACAGTTTTTAACTTTAGTGGGTTTTTTTTGTTTTTTGCTTTTTGTGGTACTGGGAATTGAACCTAGGGGCATTCTACCTCTGAGCTACCCCGCCCCCCCAAGCCCTTTTTATTTGTTTTGAAACAGGGTCTCACTAGGTTTCTGAGGGCTTCTCTAAATTGCTGAGGTTGGCCTTGAACCTGTGATTCTCCTGTCTCAGCCTCCCTAGTACTGGAATTACAGCGTGTGCCACCATGCCCAGCTTTGTTTATATTATTGTTCTTACCTATAGGAAGGAACAATTATACTTCAAGTTGCCTAAAAGCCTTTTTTTCCCCCTTGTAATGCTAGGGATAGAACGCAGGGCCTCTTTCATGATAGGCAAATGCTATACCACTGAGTTACCTCCCCAGTCCAAAAGCTATTTTTTTTAAAACACCAAGTAATTTTTAAAAAAGTTTTATTCTACATAAGTTATGAAAAGATTCATTGTTCTCTTCTTTCCCAGGAAATGACAAGTTTAGTAATCATCTTCAGGGTCACTTGGAAAACCAAAGAATACTGGAGAGTACAGAACAATACTGTGAAACTAATGCATGTGGAAATGCTGTTCTTCAAAGCAAAAGTCATTTTCCTTTTAAGGAAAATCATGATATGTTTGGGTTATATACAAGGACTTTGAAATCAAATTTAAGTTTAGTCAGCCAGGACAAAAGCTATGAAGTTAAGAGTTCTAAATTCAAGGAAGATGGGAAATCAGTTCTGAAAGGTAAATGTGAGGCCTTCCATTCTGCAGTTAAATTCCCTGTAAGTGAAAAACCCATTAACAGTAAGTCCCAAGTCATTAAGCATCAGAGAACTCAAGAAGTAGAGAAAACCCATGTATGCAGCAAATGTGGGAAAGCCTTTGCGAAGAAATCTCAGCTCATTGATCATGAGAGAGTTCACACAGGAGAGAAACCTTATGGATGCAATATGTGTGCAAAAGTATTTTCCAGAAAGTCCAGGCTCAATGAACATCAGAGAATTCATAAAAAGGAGCAATCTTTTATATGCAGTGAATGTGGAAAAGTCTTCACCATGAAGAGCCGTCTGATTGAACATCAGCGAATTCACACTGGAGAGAAACCTTATGTGTGTAATGAATGTGGAAAAGGCTTCCCAGGCAAACGTAATCTCATTGTACATCAGCGGAATCATACTGAAGAGAAGTCATTTGTATGTAGTGAGTGTGGAAAAGGCTTCACTGTGAAGAGCATGCTCGTCATACATCAGCGAACTCATACAGGAGAGAAGCCCTTCATCTGCAGTGAATGTGGGAAAGGCTTCACCACAAAGCACTATGTCATCATACATCAACGGAATCATTCAGGAGAGAAACCATATAAATGTAACGAATGTGGGAAAGGTTTCACCATGAAGAGTCGTCTAATCGAACATCAGCGAACTCACACAGGAGAGAAACCCTATGTATGCAATGAATGTGGAAAAGGATTTCCTAGGAAGAGTAATCTCATTGTGCATCAGAGAAATCATATAGTAGAAAAGTCATATCCATGTAATGAATGTGGAAAAGGCTTCACTGTGAAGAGCATGCTCATTATACATCTGCGAACTCATACTGGAGAGAAACCCTACATCTGCAGTGAATGTGGAAAAGGTTTCCCCTTGAAGAGTCGTCTGATCGTACATCAGCGAACTCATACTGGAGAGAAACCTTACAAATGCAGTGAATGTGGAAAAGGTTTCATTGTGAATAGTGGACTGATGCTACATCAGCGAACTCACACTGGAGAGAAACCCTATGTATGCAATGAATGTGGAAAAGGTTTTGCCTTTAAAAGCAATCTTGTTGTACATCAACGAACTCATACTGGTGAGAAACCCTTTATGTGCAGTGAATGTGGAAAAGGTTTCACTATGAAACGCTATCTCATTGTACATCAGCAAATTCACATAGAAGAGAAATCCTATATATGTGGTGAATGTGGAAAAGGCTTTGCCATGGAAACTGAGCTCATTTTACATAAGCAAGTTCATACTGGAGAGAAACCATATGCATGCAATGAATGTGGTAAAGGCTTCACTGTGAAAAGCCGCCTAATTGTTCATCAGCGAACTCATACAGGAGAGAAACCCTTTATATGCAGTGAATGTGGAAAAGGCTTCTCTTCAAAGAGAAATCTCATTGTACATCAGCGAACGCATAATGGAAACAAAACCTAACAATACAGTGAACATGGTCATACCTTCAGGAAGGAAATATGTTTTGTGCAACACCAGAGATTTCACATAGGATAAGCTTCCTTTGTGTATACTGTGTGGAAAACCATATTCTTACACTGTCAGTGTCATTATTCACCAGGAAATTTACCCAGGAGACACACAACATGGGAAAATCTTCATGAATTTAGTCTGAATTCTTTGATATACCCAATGTGCATCCAAAAACTCAGAGAAAAGAGACTATAGAGTAAGCAGTTGAGGGAACCTTCCTCTCTGTCAGGCTTTATTGAAAATATGGCCATGCACATAAGAGCAGGGTATGTAAACCTTTGCACAGAATCTGAATTTTCTACATATAAGCAAAGTCATGCAGGGAGCAAACCATATTAGTCCTTTGAACTCTTAATATCAGTGTGATCCTAGTATATATGAGTAGTTGGCATAGAGCAGCCTATTAACAGGTTTTTACCCTTGGGAGATTATGGAATTTGCCGAAGAGTGAAAAAATTAATGAATATAGAGGATATACTTGTGCCTTTAGTAATTACCTCACACTGTGTGTCAAACATAGAGCTAAGTATGAGCTCTACCACTGATACATTCAAGGCAGAAAAGTCTTGGAAATTTTCAAAGTAATGATATTTCTTGAAAAATATATATGTAGCTGGGTGCAGTGGTACATGCTTGTAATCCCAGTACTTGGGAGGCTGAGGTGGGGGGATCCCAGCAACTTACTGAGACCCTGTTTCAAAATAAATAAAATAGGTCTGGGGGTGTATCTCAGAGGTAGAATGTCCTTGGATTCAATGCCCAATAACCCCCCTTCAAAGTATATTTTGATATAAATGAGGAGAATAGGAAAGCTAGCTATGGGAAGAAAGACTAATTGGTAATCAAAATAGATCCATCAGTGTGCTCATGCATAACAGGAATAATGATCATAGGAAAGCCTTTGCCTAGAAATAAAACCTTAATGGCCATCAGATATTTCACACTGGAGAAAAAAGTTTCAGATGGAAATGAATGACATGGTTTCAGTGGTATATTCTACCTCTTCATCTGTCATTAATGCATATAGAAAACTTTTTGAATATAATAAATGTGGAGTGTCAAAAATTAGTGAAGTAGAGAAGCCTCATGAAAATGATGTATATTGGAAGAGAGCTTTCTATCAGAAGCCTAAAGTCATCCCATACCTGACATCCATTTTGGGACAGGAAGATTCCCAATGATTCCACAATTAGGATACAGAACTGTTGTGCCAATACAAGGAAACACCCTTCTAGTACCCCTTTATAGTCATACTCCCAACCTAAACCCATGGTAACCACTGATCAGTACTGTCACTGATTTCTGTCACTTCAAGAATGCTATTAGATTGGAATCATACGATAACCAATCTTTGGGATAGGCTCTTTATTTACTCAGCAAATTACCTTTTAAGATCCATCCAACACTAATCCCAGTACTTGGGACACTGAGACAGCAGGATCACAGATTCAAAGCCAGCCTCCGGAACACAGCGAGACCCTGTTTAAAAAGGGGGGAGGGGCAGCTGAGATAATCTAGAATGCCCCTGGGTTCAATCTCCAGTACAACAAAAAGTAAAACAGATGATCCAAGTTGTTGGGTAATTTTATCTGTTGTTGTTACCGAGTAATATTTTGTATGGATACCATGGTTTGTTTATGTATTTGCTGTTGATGGACATTTAGGATTTCAGTGTTTTGTTGTTGTAAATAAAGATGCTATGAACATATGTATGCCTAATTTTGTGTGAACATTGTCCCCCCACCCCCATGATAAACACTCAAGAGTACAATTGCTGACTTGTATGCTAAGTTTCTGTTTAATTTTATAAGAAACTGCCAAACTTCTCCGCAGTGGCTGTACTAATTTATGTTCCTATCAGCTACTGCATGTCCTTTCTAGAACTTGGCACTGTCAGTTATTTAGTCTTCTTTTGAGTGTTTGTGGTGATATGTAATCATGGCCTCAACTTATATTTCCCTAAAAGCAAATAATGTTCAACACCCTAAATTCACTGAGAATCATATAAGATAAAATTGTAATTTTTGCCTTCAAAACTTAAAATTCAAAATCATAGCCTATTTCTGATGACATATTTTCCCTTTGCTTTTTCTTTTTTCTTTCTTTTTTTTTTTTTTTTTTTCGGTACTGGGGATTGAACTCAGGGGCATTCTACCTCCGAGCTACACCCCCAGCCCTATTTTTTATTCTTTATTTTGAAACTGGGTCTCACTAAGTTGCGGAGGGCCTCACTAGGTAGCTGAGGCTGGCCGCCAACCCGGATCCTCCGATCTCAGTCTTCCAAATGCTGGGATTACAAGTGTGCGCCACCAGGCCCAGCTTTTTCTTCATTCTTGATGTTATGTTCTCTTCCATTATTTCCTTTTTGCCAGAATTGCCTTTTTTAACAGATCTGCTGGCAAAAATAAAAATAAAAAATCCTTACATTTTCCTAGGAACAAGGCCCTTGTTTTCTCTAAAGTTATTTACCTTGCTCTATTAAGGTTATTTAATCCAGTTTATAAATGGTGAGTCCTCTTATAGCAAAGGAAATGGAGCTGTGTGTGTTTTACTGGGGGGTAAACAGAGCTACATCTTCAGCCCTTTTCATTTTTTATTTTGAAACAATTTTTTTAAAAAGGGTGTCACTAGGTTGCTGAGAGCCTCGCTAAATTGCTGAGGCTGGTCTTGAACCTGCGGCACCACGCCCGGCTTGACCACTGCCTTTGTCCCTCAGTGCTCACTGTCCACCGTGTAGTTCACTTTTCTAGTCGCCAGGGTCCGCCACCTTCGCCTGATCTACACTGCCTTCCTCCTCGATGGCCGCTCGCTCGGCGCACTGGGCGCCGCCATCTTCCGTTCTCCCGGGCACGTCAAACAGGAAGCTGCCCGGCCGGGTCGGCGTGGGACCAGCAGCAGGGCCGGGCAGGGACGCGGGGCAGGGACGCTGACGTCTCCCGGCCCGGGTGGGCGTGGCCTCGCTCCCTCGGGCGCGGTCGCCGTGGGGACTCGGGTGGGCGTCCCCGTCGGCGCGGCGCGGCTGCGCGCGCAGCTGCGGGGATCCCGGCGCCTCTTCGGGAGGCGGGTGAGTGGGGTCGGGCGGCGACAGCGTGGGCTCCCGGCCGCCGCCTTGGGCTTGGGTGAGCGCGGCGTCTGCTCGGCTGCGGGTGTCCTGCGGGCTCGGCGACGGAGCCGCCCGGGAGGTGTCCCGTCGGTCTCCTGGACCGTGCGGCTGTCAGTGTTTGGGTTCCGGCCCGAGAGAGGCGGCGGCTTCAGGGTCGGACTCTGAATAGTGGAGCAGATGCCCAGGCTCAGTTTCCCCTGTTCATTCACTCCCCACTGAAACATTTTTCTCAACTCACATCACTATTCTTCTCACCATCTTTACAAAACTTAGTTTCGGGGAGACCTAGTGATGTTTAGTGCCCTTCCCCCAAGCAAACGCTGATCTGTACCACAGACCACATCCTTAGCCCTTTTTCTGAATTTTATTTTTGAAGCAGGGTCTCACAAAGTTGTCTAGGCTGGATTCAAACTTGCAATCCTCCTGCCTCAGACTCTTGAGTGGCTGGGATTGCAGGTCTGTGCCACCACTAAGTTCCTTTTTCCATAGTATGCCATTGTAGCGTTATCAACTAGAGGGGTTATTAATTTACTAGTTGTTTATCAATTTTGGCTATTATGAGTAAAGCTTGTATGAATATTCATGTTCAAGTTTATATATTTACATATATATATATTTTATCTTGGATAACTCTATGGAAGTTGAATGGGTAGATTATGTGGTAGCTATATGTTTAAATTTTTGTTAAATTGCTGAACAGGAAAGGGGTTGTACTTTGTATTTTCACCAGGAGCATAGCGGGATTCAGTGTCTCCACAGCCTCACTAATACTTGGTATGGTTATTCTTCTTAACTTTAGGCATTGTAATAGGAGTAGAGCAGTATTTTGTGATCTACTGTCGGCTAATGATGTTGAACATCTTTTTATGTGCTTATTTGGCATCCATAGATATCTTCTTTACTGAAGTATGTATTTGTCTTTTGCCATTTTTTTTCTTGAATGGTTTATTTTCTTACTGCTGACATTTGAGAATTTTTTATTCAGTCTGGATACAAGCCCAGTTCTTTACCAGTTCTATGCTTTGGAAAGGTTTTCTCCCAATTTTGGTCTTGTCTTTTCATTTTTCTTAGCCTTTTCTACATAGAGATTATGTTGTCTAGGAATAAGGACTATTTTGCTCTGCATTTGCAATCAGGATGACTTTATTTGTTATCTTATGGAAGGGGTGATAGCAACTTTGTTCTCAATTCTAATAGAAAACATTTTACTTAATAAAGTGTGATGTTTGTTTTGCTTTTCTATAAATGCCCTTTATTAGTTTTGAATAAGTTCTTTTATTTATTTTTCTTGCCCAGTGGTACTGGGGATTGAACCCAGGGGCATGCTACCTCTGAGCTACACCCAGAGCCCTATTTTATTTTATTTTTTGTTTATTTTGAAACAGAGCTTGCTTAGTTACCTCATGCTGGCCTTGAACCTGTAGTCTCAGGCTTCTAAGGACTAGGATTATGGGTGTGTGCCATCATGCCCAGTTGAATAAATCCTCTTCTACTCTTAATCATGAATGGGTATTAGAGTTTGTCAAATACTTTTTCTGGATCTATTGAGAAGAACATGTGGATTTTACACTTTGTTGTATTAACTTATAGTATCATACTAATTGCTTTTCACATGATAAGCCAACCTGGGATTCTTGAGATAAACCCTCTTTAGTTGTTGTTGATAATTATATATTATTGCTGGTTTGTTTTGCTGATATGTTGTTAACTATTTCTTACCTGTATTTATGCAGAATATTGGTCTGTAGTTTTCTTTTCCTGCAATGCCTTTAGCTTTGGTATCTAGGTTATATCTGGGTAATACTGGCTTCATTGAGTGAAGCCACCTGGGCCCATGCCTTTCTTTGTGGGATGAGCTTTCATTACTAGTCCAATTTCTTTCTTTCTTTTTTTTTTTTTGCCACCAAAATGGTTTTAATTTTCCACTGACAACATGTACAATACTCACAATTTTATCATTTGGTTTCTTAATAAGTATGCATTAAAAATATATGTTTAAAGCCTGGAACAGTGGCATACACCTGTAATCACAGCTACCCGGGAAACTGAGGCAAGAGAATCACAAGTTCAAGGCCAGCATAGGCAACATAGCAAAACTCCATCTCAATATAAATAAATAAATAAGTAAATGAACAGGGCTGAGGATGTAGAGTACTTCTGAATCCCTAGTATTGAGAGGAGAAAAAAATTATATGTCTACATTTAAGAAATATGACACATTAAGATGTCCTCTGTAAACATAATCCTTTCTCAATATATTTTACTTTTTTGTTTAAGATAAAATCTGTAAAATCTTAAATAAAACTGTCAACTTCATGGCCTAGAAGTATATACAAATTTTGGAGTTTGAGAAAAATGTTTCTTTGATTTTAGAAGTAAAATGCAGTATTTGCAGTATTTATTATCAATCAAATACTCATTACAAATTCTTATTTTCTCCCCAATTTATTCTGCCAATAATAGACCTTTCAGTTTACTGGGTAAACATGGTATATCTAAAGAATCCAAATAAAAATTCACAAATGGAGCCAGGCGTGGTGGCGCACGCTTGTAATCCCAGCATTTGGGAGGCTGAGACCAGAGGATCCGGGTTCTCGGCCAGCCTCAGCTATCAGAGGGCCTCAGTGAGGCCCTCTGCAACTTAATGAGACCCTGTTTCAAAATAAAGAATAAAAAATAGGGCTGGGGGTATAGCTCGGAGGTAGAATGCTCCTGAGTTCAATCCCCAGTACCGCAAAAACAACAACAAAAAAATTCACAAGTGGAGGCTGATATCCTGTCAACTTTCAGCTCAATACAATATAAATGCAGTTATTATGCATAAACAATTCAAAATTAAAGTTTATATTGGAAATGTCAAGTCATAACTACTACACATCACTACTGATGGGTTCCACTAAACTTCAACCAGGCACAGGAGATATACACATATGATAACAGACTGCTTAGAAAATTAAAGCTATCAGAGCTATAAATAAGGAATACATAAATACAAACATGATTTAAAACTTTAAGGGTAACAATGCCAAAGTATTAGGGCCATTAAAATAAGAGAATAAGATGGAATACAAACACATCTAATGGTTTTCTCTTTAAGCTACTTTTCACTGATTTATAAAGCTATGGTTTTGTAATTCTTTTAAAAAGGAAACTTTCTCTATACTGCTGCATGCAGTAATTTCACTGTCCATTTCTGACTACGATGCAATCTTTAAATCCTCTCAAGAAGCTAGACATATCTCATCAGGATTTCTCCAGGAAGTCAGGCTGGTTGTATTTTCAGCAGCCTTTAGTCCTTCAGTAGCCTTGTGAAGTTCCTTAATAACTGATGATAGAGCTTCTGGGTTAATTCCTTGTTCACAAAGCCGTACACAAATAGACAGAGTTTCCATATGTAAGCTAATATTCAAAATTCATGAAATTTCAATCAGAATGTCCATGGTCTCCCTCACTTCATTCAGATTCGCTACCACCGCCAGCGCTGCCACTCGCCATGGCAGAGGCTTGGGAGGTGGGAGAGGGGCCTGACCCAGAACTGGAGCGGCTTCCTCTCTGTCCAATTTCTTTAGTTGTAATATATCCATCAAGATTTTCTTTTAACTCTTCTTCTGTCATTTCTCTTTAGACAAATACCAATTCAGTGGGCAAATACCTTTGAAGATTTTTATGTAGAGATATAGATATTTATCTGTGACATAAAGTTGTTCATAAAATTCCCTTGTTTTTTAATTTTTGTAGGACAGCAATGATGATGTCATAGCTTTTATTCTTTTTTTTTTTTACAGTTGCTGAGGATCAAAGCAAGGGCCTTACACATGGTAGACAAGCATTCTACCACTGACTTAGGTAATTTGTGTTTTCTTTCTTCTTGGTCATTCTAGTCATGTATCAGTTTTATTGATTTTTTTTTCTCAAATAATCCTTTGGTTCACTGATTTTTAAAAAATTTAAAGTTTTCTATTTCATTGATTTTCACTTTTGTATTTATTTTCTTCATTCTGCTTGGTTTGGATTTAACTTGTTCTTTTTCTAGCTTTTCAAATTGTAAAGTTAGAAGAACGATTTGAGATTTTAGGTGCACAGATTTATAATTGTCATGTTTTCTTCATAATATACTTTTGTATCATTATTGCCAACCAAGGAAATTCAGCTAGCTAAGCCTTAATGTCCAGAGTTTTTATCAGTGCTCAGTTAAATAAACATGATTGACTATCTACATGGCTGATTTTAGTTTTCAGCCCCTCCAGAAGTCTAGCTGATAGCACATGGTTTAAACCCCCACCATAAATCATATTATTAACATAAACATTCTGGCATGGCCCAGGCTGCCCAGGTAAGCAAAGATGCTTATTAGGTCTGATCATGGGGAACATTCCAAGAATTGAAGCTTATCTTATAGGAACTGAGGGCCAGATCTCTCTTGGGTAAAGTTAATCCCTTATTGCACAGTGTGAAATAAGATAATCCTTCAAATTGAGTGTACCTAAGCCTTTTGAAGTGATACGTAGGCACAAAACATAAAGACATAATAGTCAGATTCTTGGAATCTTCCATATGTTTTCTTTCCTAAAACTGATCTTCCTGAGAATTTGCCTCCTTTGAAAACATTGTGCTGTTGCTGGTTGTGCTTTTTCACCTTCACCTTCATAGTCACTCCAGCTTCCAATTCACAAAGAAAGGCATACCTTTCACACATTTAGAACCTTGTTTTATTTCCCCAGGGTATGAAATCCTCTGAGGTACCAAATAAAGGAAAGGCTAGAAAAGTTGGGGTCCTCTATTTATGGTACATGCATAGCAGCATTGACAGCATTTGGACCCAGAGTGAATATACACTTAAAGTCAGTATGTTCTTTAACTCACAGGTTCTGGTCTCCCAACAGCAAGAAAGATCAAGAAAAAGAATGAAGAAGGGGGAAGTTTGTAGTCTTAAATATTATCATTTCTGAGGATAACTAAGTGGATACCAAGATTGCTGATTATAAGAATTCCATGGCAGATGTGGAAGAGATAGAAAACATAGAATCCATGTTATCCACTATTTCCTGGTACAGAAGAAAATGATTGCATCTCAGGTGATTTTTGATTTATTATATTCTTCCTTTTTCTTCTCATGAACTTTTGGAGGCCTGAAAAAACCAATTCAATTAAAACCATTATAAATTTGATGATTTGGTTCTGGGGAGACATTAAATTAGAATCTACTTTCAAAATCTGGGTAAAGTGGGATTAGGGATATATTGTTTATAGCAATACTACTAAATGACCAATATCAGAACATTATATTTGACTGTGGTAGACCCTGCAGGCTACATTAGGTGTCACCTTGTATCTAGTATCTCTGATAGCCATCAAAATCAGAGAAACACATAGTATTCACTGATTATTAGGAGAAAGTGGGCCAGTTTCTCAGTGACATAGTTTGTCATTTAAGTCTTAGGAAAGTTCTTTGAAGGGATTTCAGAGGTGATAAATGGACCATATTTTTACCTGTAACTTCTTTAACTCAGATCTTTCTAATCAACTTTAATGGCCCTTTGTACTTTAGATATATCTTGTATAATTTCTTTCATTATTTCACATTTATTTAAAAGCACTATTTTATAAGTTTAGAATATGGAGTCTAGGATTGATTCTCATGTTGACATAAAGTCTGAGGTAAAGTAGAAATGTTTCAGTTGTCCTGATGCATATGTTTAGTATTTAAATAAAGGCACTAAGGCCGGGCGTGGTGGCGCACGCTTGTAATCCCAGCATTCGGGAGGCTGAGACCAGAGGATCCGAGCTCGCGGCCAGCCTCAGCTACCTAGTGAGGCACGCCACAACTTAGTGAGACTCGGTTTCAAAATAAAGAATAAAAAATAGGGCTGGGGGTATAGCTCGGAGGTAGAATGCCCCTGAGTTCAGTCCCCAGTACCACAAAAAATAAAAAAAATAAAGGCACTAAAATGTGTGGATAGGAAGATAAGATTTTGCTCCTATCAAAATATATTTGAGAAGGGTATATAGAAGGCTATATGGTGAAAATTAAAAGAATGTACCTCAGCCAGGTGTGGTGGCACATGCTTGTAATCCCAGTACTTAGGAGGTTGGGACAGAAGGATCTGGGTTTGTGGCTAGCCTCAGCTACTTAGTGAGGCCCTCTGCAATCCCCAGTATCACATACAAAAAAAAAAAAGTACCTCAAACTTCATCTATATTAATAATATGAATTCATATCACATTAAACAGAACTATGTTATTATAGGAATTGCTGACGTTGGAAGATGTGGCTGTGGAGTTCACCTGTGAGGAGTGGCAGCTCCTGGACCCTGCTCAGAAGGATTTGTACCAGGATGTGATGTTGGAAAATTATAATAATTTGGTTTCACTGGGTAAGGATAGTTCTCCCATGTTACTTAGAGTGCCCACTTTCCTTTCCTTTGTCACCTGATGAAAGCTTTGTAGTCACTGCAGTATTCTGAAGTGCTAGATTTTCAGTCTTCTTCTGGTCCCAAACAAAATGGCATAGCCTCCCCTATTCTGAAAAAGAATACTTTCTTTACATATGAGAAATTACTTTGTTTATAAAATGTAATATTTTTCCATTTGATGTAATATATGTGTTTAGTCATCCATATTTTCTCATGAACAGGGTTTCAGGCTACCAAACCACATGCAGTCTCTAGGTTGGAGCAAGAAAAAGAACCACAGATAATAAAAGATAAAATCCAGAATAGAACCTATCCAGGTAAGTGAATTTGAATTTCTTAGTTCCTTTGGTGCTGTTATAATAAAATACTCCAGATTGGGTAATTTATAAAGAGAGAAAGATTTTTTTTGTAATTCTGGAGGCTAGGAAATTCAAGATCAAGGGGCCTACATTAGGCGAGGATCTTTCTGACACATCATCCAATGTCAGAAGGCAGAAGAGCAAGAGAGTATGCAGGAGAAACCGGATGTGGTGGCACACGCTTGTAATCCCAGCATTCGGGAGGCTGAGACTGGAGGATTGGAGTTCGTGGCCAGCCTCAGCTACCTAGTGAGGCACTCCGCAAGTTAGTGAGACCCTGTTTCAAAATAAAGAATAAAAAATAGGGCTGGGGGTGTAGCTCAGAGGTAGAATGCTCCTGAGTTCAATCCCCAGTACCACAAAAAAAAAAAAAAAAAAAAAAGAGAGTATGCAGGGGAGACCGTAAGAATTGAACTGGATTGGAGATTAAGTTTCAAACACATGCTTCTTGGGGGAACACATTCAAATCATAGCCATTAGTGAGAAGCAGCAAAGGGAGTGGCTAGTCTAGTCATTAAAGGAAGGTATCACTGCTGTGAAGCATCAGAGAATACCTAAACAGCTCCTCCACATATTCATCTTCCCATTTGAAGATGCTTTTTCAGGAGCCAGGTGTGGTGGCGCATGCTTGTAATCCCAGTACTAGAGAGCCTGAGACCGGAGGATCCAGGTTCACAGCCAGCCTCAGCTACTTAGTGAGGCCCTCTGCAACTTAGTGAGACCCTGTTTCAAAATAAAGGATAAAAAATAGGACTGGGGGCATAGTCTGGAGGTAGAATTCCCCTGGGTTTAATCCCTGGTACCACAAAAAAAAAAAAAAAAGGAAAATGCTTTTTCAGGTATTTAGTTTTAAATGTACCCCTCATCTCTTCTTGGATAGAGTGCTTATTTATTTCATCTTGCAACTTTATAGTGGTACCTTTCCGTTGACAATAAAGTGCCAGCCCCCACCAAATCACCTAAGTGTTTTTATTTTATAGCATTCTCATGGGAGAATTTATTCTATCCTTTCATAGGAATCAGGAAAATTGATGGTCATTTGCAAGAGTATTTTCAGAACCAAAGATTTCTGAAGAGCATACACCAGTGCAGTGAACATAATGCGCTTAGAAATATTGTTGACTTGAGCAACACACATTTTCTTCTAATGCAAAGTCATGACAAGTTTGACTTGTATGGAAAAATTTTGAAATCAAGATTAAGTTTAGTTAACCAGAAGAGAAGATATGAAGTAAAGAATCCTGTTGGGTTTAATAGAGATGAGAAAACCCTTCTACATGGTAAAAATGAGAAAATATGTACTGAAATTAAATCCCCTGAAAGTATAAAATGCACAGGTACTAAATTCCAAGTCCTCAAGCATCAGAAGACTCATAAAATTGAGAAACCCCATTCATACATTGAAGGTGAGAAAACCTTCATCAGAAAGTCTCAGCTCATTTACCATCAGAGCATCCATACAGGACAGACATCTGAAAGTGATCAATGTGAAAAGTCATCCAGAAGTCTTATGATCATTAAGCATCAGAAAACTCACACAGGAGAGAAACCCTGTATACTCAGTGAATATAGAAAAGGCCCTACTGTAAAGAGCAGTCTCATTGTAAATCAGCAAACCCAGGCAGGAGTGAAATCCTATATTTGTGGTGAATGTGGAAAGGGCTTTACAATGAAGCGCTATCTAATTGCTCATGAGCGAACTCACAGTGGAGAGAAACCTTACATATGCAGTGAATGTGGGAAAGGCTTCACTGTGAAGAGCAGTCTTATTGTACATCAGCGAACTCATACAGGGGAGAAACCCTATATGTGCAGTGAATGCGGAAAAGGCTTCACGATGAAGCGCTATCTTGTTGTACATCAGCGAACTCACACTGGAGAAAAACCCTATGTTTGTGATGAATGTGGAAAGGCCTTTACCGTGAAGAGCAATCTCATTGTACATCAGCGATCTCATACTGGGGAAAAATCGTATATATGTAATGAATGTGGAAAAGGCTTCACTGTGAAGCGTACTCTAATTATACATCAAAGAACGCATACAGGAGAGAAATCGTTTATATGCAACGAATGTGGAAAAGCCTTCACCACAAAGCGCACTCTGATTATACACCAGCGAACTCACACAGGAGAGAAACCCTATGAATGCAATGAGTGTGGTAAAGCCTTCAGCCAGAAGATATGCCTAATACAACATGAGCGATGTCATACAGGAAAGACTCCCTTTGTATGTACTGAGTGTGGAAAATCCTATTCGCACAAGTACGGTCTCATTACCCATCAGAGAATTCACACAGGAGAGAAGCCGTATGAGTGCAACATATGTGGAAAAGCCTTCACCACAAAATCAGTGCTCAATGTACATCAAAGGACTCATACTGGAGAGAGACCATATGGATGCAGTGACTGTGAGAAAGCTTTCTCCCATTTGTCAAACCTTGTTAAACATAAGAAAATGCACATAAAAGAAATGGGTGGTGGATTTAGTCAGGTTGAAAATTCTTTTAACAGAGAGTCACAGTTATCACTTAGAAGTGAACTTACACAGAACAAAACCTGTTTGTGCTGACTGGAAAGGTCTTCTCTGGCAACTCTGACTTCATTGAACATCAGTGCGTTTCTAGCAGATTGGAGTGTAGTCATGGCACTACCTGTTGTCAGATGTGTGCCCTCAGGAGAGTAAAGAATTTGCCCAGAAAATAAACCTGCTTATAGTCAGTACGGTAGTGCCTTTGGTGATCCTGCACCTCACATTTTCTGTCAATAAGAACATATTTGATAGACTATGATACATCCAATGTAGAGATCCACCGAACAAAAATTTTTAGCTCATGTTTGAAAATGTATGGTGAGACAAATTCTGTGAATGCAGAGACTTGAGAAACTTTCTGTGAGAAGATAAGCTTAATTGTCTGGGTTCATCAGATTATTTGTAACCTCATCGTTGACAGAAATACTGTGATTTTTACTATACAAAGCCTTTACCCAGCAACAGGACCTCATGTGTGTCAGAGTTTACACTGGAGAATAACTATGACAATACATATGGCAAGATTTCAGTACTGTGTTCTGCCTCACCATTTCAGAAAATTGAATAGGAAAGCTTCTCAACATGCTAAACATGGAACACCTTTGGCAAAGTATCAGAGAGCTCATAG
>PVLC010009910.1:0-52393 GCA_004027655.1 Graphiurus murinus
CTGGGACTTCCCCAGCAACCCAGCCAACGTCTTCCCAACCGCTTCTTCTTCCCAACCACTTCCTCCCAGAACTTCTCCCAGCAACCCAGCCCAGCAACTTCCCAACCAGCCTTTCCCCAGCAGCCCTTTCTCTAGGCGAGAGGTGGAGGCTTTTAAAGCTGCGCAGGGCCTAAGCCACGAGGTGTCTCATCAGCTCTCACCTGGGCCGGCCACGAGTCGGGCGTGCTGGTGCATGCGCTCTGGCGTGGCACAGCCCCAGGATGTTATTCACCTGCAGCTGCTTCTGGCACTCTGCCAGGCGCCATCTAGAGGCGAGGTCCAGCTGGCCAGACTAGGCCCCCGACACTGACTGGTGCCTGTTTCATGGGCCTTTGGGCACTAGCTGCTCTGGGAAGTTGGGTGCACAAGGCTCGTGTTGACCTGCAGCACCCAGGACGGTAAACGAGGCCTTGGGTCCAGCCCATGCAAGTGGAGGGTGCTGCCTCTGCTCCTCTCCTTACCTCAGGCAGCCCTGGCTGCGTGGCTGGCATGGGAGGGATCAGCAGATTCCTCTGGGCCTAGCAGATTCTGCAGCCGTCCCTGCCGGCTGTTCAGGCTGTGGCTCTGGGGCTGGCCATTTCTACTGGACTCAATAGCTAGGCTTGGTTGGGGACAGCGGACACCATCTGTCCTCCTAGGATCCTGGAAGATGTCAGTCTTGTCCTCTTCTTAGACTCAGCGAGGTCTTGGCCAGGCAGGGGTGTGTGTTGGCTCTTGTCACTCTGGCCTTACATCACAGGGTCATCATGGTTCTGTGAGACCTGTACTAGGGGCCTCAGTACCAGCCTGAGGACCAGCTCATACCCAGAAGCGTCAGGTTCCACGAAGGCAGTCTTTCTCACAGTGCTAGGGCTTAGGGAGCTGTACAGCCCGCAAGAGGTGCCCGGGCCTAACATGCTCCTGCCTCCTTCATGGTATTCTTGCTTGGGACAGATCCTGGGTTGGTTTTCCTTTACCCGAGGTAGTGGTGTGTCTGGTTGCTGTCCTGTCTCCCCGGTGTGGTTCCTGGCTGGTATGGGTCTGGTTTGACTCTTGTTCAGGGCACAGATACCTAGAGAAAAGGCTGATATGAAGAGGAAAGGGAGCAGGCAGATGGGAGGCCCCGGCCCTTATCTTAGATTTAGGTACAAGTAAGAATGTTACGTTGAACCAAAGTGGATGGGGTCTCTAGCCATCAGGACCCCTGTGCCTTCTGGACCCTTGACAGCCTTAGTAGGCATTCTCTTGGAGTAGACCTGGCCTTTCCTCAGAGGCCAAGGAAGCCTTTTCCTGGTACTGGACCATCCTGGCCACTCCTTGGATTATCTTAGGGCCCATACTGTCTCCTTCTTCATGCCTGTTCAGCTGCTTCCTAGCTCCAGCTTGGCATGGGGCTGCTTGGCAGCTGGTGGGCTTACTGAAGGACCCCCTAGGCTGCCCCACTGGGAGGGTGCAAGAAGTGTCCTCACTGGAACTAGGTTGCGTGGTCAGGCGGGGAGCCCCTGTGCCCCATCACCTCCAGCATCTTCCCTTCCTCCCCGTGGAAGGAGAGGCTAGCTCATGCTGCGGGGTTTGAATGTGCATCTGTGTGTGCATGCATGTGCCATCGCTGGTCTTGCCCCCGGGACTTCCTGTGTGTGCAGGATCCTGGGCCTCTCTGCCGTGGCGGGGAGACATGAGGAGGCCTCATTGCAGTGCAGCTCTAGACCTGCTCCTTTGGTGGGTATTTGGGATCACAGAAGTGGGGCAGCTTGGTGGGGAGCAGCAGATGGCTTGTGGGAGTGGGGGCGTTGAGCTGAGTCTTGCAGGATGGACAGGAGTTTCCCAGGCAGAAGGGACTCTGGAAGAGGGTGAAGAGGGACGTTCAGCTTACCCGAAGGCAGGAAGCAAGGGAGGACGTGGCGTGTGTGTTTGGCTGTGAATAGCTCCACGTGGGTGTTCCTGGGGTGGGGCAGGAGAGGAGGCCGGCAAGGCGGGCTGGGCCAGAGCCTGGATCTGCACCTCCTTCTGCCACGTAGCTACTCAGTGGGTGCCTGCCCATCTGGGCTCAGGCCCCAGCAGGAGCATGAGATGAGCGTGTGGCCAAACCCAGGCGATGTCCTGTGGTCTGCTCTGAGAGTCTGCCGCGTGTGCTGGGCTGGGAATTAAGTTTCACCCCAGAGGTCAACTGGGAGACATTAGTGGATCTAAGCAGGGTGGTCATGTGTGTTCTGGTGCCTTTGGTGCCTTTGGGGGACTGGTGAAGGTGTTGAGTTGGGAGTCCCATGAGGGGTGCTGAAGTGGTCCCAGAAAGGACCCTGGGGCCCAAACCAAGGCAGGCTGGGGGTAGAGATCAGGTGACCTTCTACCCACGTCTCCCTCTAACCTGTATTAGATGTTTCTTTTTTACAGCCTAAGTTGTTAGAGTCAGGGACATGCAAATAGGTTTTATGACCGGCACTCCCCCTTGGCCTGTCTGGCCATTTGCAAGACTTGGGTGTGAGTGGGGCAGGTGCACCACCTAGAGACAAGAGGTGGTACTGCAACAGTCTCCTGCGCTGCTCGTGTCCCAAGTGGAAGGGGCTCCCGAGAGTAGATTTGATTTGGGAAAGAGAGTTTCCAGAAAATATTGGGGTGGGGGTGTATTGGGTGAGATTACAGTACCACCAGGCTGCCCCGAGAGGCTCCCAAGAGGGCTGCGTATTCAGAGGCTAGGGTGTGTGGGCGTTGTAGGCCAAGGACAGTGGCTGGGACCGGCATAGCTGCTACTGACCAGCAACAGTTACCGAGCGCCTGGGGAGCGCTGGGTCCAGGCTAAGCCCTGTGAGGTCTTCTCTGAGCGACAGGACGACAAGTAAATATCAAGGACCCGGGGCTCTAAGAAGCCCGGAGCCTTGGCCACTGTCACACGACTCAGGACTCACACCCTGGGTGGCCCCTCTCTCTAGCTGTGATTCTGACTACCCTGACTCCGAAACTGAGCCAGGCTCGACGCCATAGGAGTCAAGGGGACCAGAGCCACAGAGAGTTGGGTGACCCCTGGGGTCTGCTGGTAGGTGCCCACGTCCCAGGCAAGGCAGGCTGGGCCAGTGCCTGGATCTGTGGCAGGACTGAGGCAGGCCGGGCTGGCCAGAGGAGAGGAGGCAGCGCAGGGCTGAGGAGCTCTAGGGGATTGCTGACGGGACTTGGAAGGGGCAGAGGAGGGCGGTGAGTGGAGGCAGAGGGGTGGCCTGCTTGGATTTAGAGGTCGGTAGATCCTGGGTAGGGGGAGAAGGGAGCCTTCAGACTGAACAGACTCCAGAATTGAGAGGCCCAGATCTGTAGTAACTGTTCTGGATGCAGGAATGCCTAGCTGGTGGTGGGAGGCAAGCACACCCAGCTTCCGACTCTGGGAGGCGAGGTGAGCTGGCCTTGCAGGTCACCGAAGAGCCCCAGCCTGCCAGGGCTTCTGGGAGCCAGAGATGGAGGGAAAAGGGGGGAGAGAGGAGCAGGGGTGGCGAGGCAGGGGGAGTGCAGGCATGGCCAAGAGACCTGCAGGGACCTGCAGCTGGTCTCAGCCAAGAAGGGAGCGGAGCGGAGCAGGTCCCTGGGCAGGGTGGAGGTTGGGGAAGAGGTCTGGAGGCTCTAGTAATGGTGGCTGGGCCTGCCTGTGAGCCCTCGCCACTCAGAGATGCTACCCAGAGTTCGGCGTGAGCTCGCATCCCAGCCAGTGCTTTCAACAGCCCCTCCACAATCAGACAGCCCCCCACCCCCCCCGGCTTTACCCTGTGTGGTACCTGCATACCCATAAACGCTCACTCCTCTAGGATACAGGAGGGAACGAGCCGGCTGTGCTGTGCTGATCCAGACCTCAGGATCGGCCAGTCTGGTCCTTCCAGAGACCCTGGGGTTGGGGGCTGATGGGTGGTCACGTCAGGAGTTGGGAGGCCCCTCAGTGGTGCCATCATGGGCTCGAGTGGGGGGCGCCAGTTCAGGTCCTTCTTTCTCCAGGCCTCCTGGGGGACGGAGAGCAATCCGACTCCTTACCACCGCCCTGGGCACGGTTTTGAAGGAATAATCGAAGGATGGATGTGAGAGTCCTGCAGTGGGGCTGTGGGGTGTGCAGGGGGGGCCCCGGGGTCAGGACGTCCGGGGGCCTCCCTCCTTTGCCCGGTTCTGAGCCACACTCCCTGCTTGCTTCCACAGGTGGCCTCTGAGAAGTGCCGCTGCGCCGTGGGCAGCATCCTGAGCGAGGGCGAGGACGCCCCCTCCCCAGACCTCATCCGCCTCTACCAGAAATGTGGCTTCAAGGTATTCTCCTTCCCGGCTCCCAGCCACGTGGTGACAGCCACCTTCCCCTACACCACCGCCCTGTCTATCTGGCTGGCTACCCGCCGAGTCCATCCTGCTTTGGATACCTACATCAAGGTGAGGCACAGCTGGTGGGCGGGGCACATCAGCTGTCCCGTGTGTGGGAGCCGGAGGACGGCTCAGGATGGGGGAGAGACCCTGGGGAACTGGAAGATGGGCGAGGCTGTTGGTATCTCTTTCAGACGCTTGAGACCTGGGGAAGCCAGAGTGTTTCCCCAGAGCTTGTGCGGAAACCTGGCCTGCTCCAAGTGGCCCTGGTGTGACTGGAGGCAGATCTAGCGCCCTCCTGCGCTCCAGGCACAGATGAGTGGGCAGGCCCTGCTGTCTCTCTCCTGCTGGAGGCCAGCCTGCTGAGCGAGGCCCTGCGGCTCCTGAGGGTCGCCCCTGCCCGGCCTCTGGATGGCCCTTTGCACTGGCTTCCTGAGCTCGGGGCTGGGGCAACAATGGCAGGCCCCGTCTCCTTCACTTTCTGACCGGGAAGTAGGTAATGGCAGCCCAGCTGGCGGGAGGAAGGAGGAAAGCCAGCTGTCGAGACTGGCAGGGATCTCTGTGTCTACATTTATTTTTAAACCTTGCCCTGTGTACATGTACTCCTCCTCTAAGTGTTTTAAAAGCTTGGGTGCAAGAGAAGTGACCCCAGTTTATGCTTGGAAGCGATTGTTTATTCATTCTTTTGTGTGTGTGTGCTACTGGGGATAGAACCCAGGGGCATTCTACCTTCGAGCTACACCCTCAGCCCCCTTTTATTCCCATATCTTGAAACAGAGTCTCACTAAGTTGCAGAGGGCCTACTAAGTTACTGAGGCTGACCTTGAGCCTGCAATCCTCCTGTCTCAGCCTCCTCCCAAGTACTGGGATTACAAGCGTGCATCACCACGCCCAGCTTTATTCATTCATTTGATTTGTGTTTATTGAGTGTCTGTGTACCAGGTACATGAAATAGCTATTTTACAGTGAGGTGACCAAGATAGGTTCCTAATGCCAGGCAAAAATGAGACACAGGCTAGGAAAGAACAGGGTGAGGAAGTCAAGCACCATCTTGAGCAGAGAGGCCGGGACAGCTTCTCTGAGAGACCGCCTGGAGGCAGAGTCCTAGAGAGCCTTTGGAGAGGTGAGACTTCTGGGCAGCGGGCAGTGCAGGGTGAGGAGCACAGGTTTGGGCTGGATGCAGTGGGTGTGGCCGCAGTGTTCAGTTGGAGCCGGGTCCTGTTCCTCTGCAGGGTAGGGCTGAATCGTGGCTCGGGGGGAGGGAGGGTTATGTGCTCTGAGTCCCGATGTGAATGGCAGTGGCCCAGGCGGGCTGGAGAGATGCAGATCAGTGTAGAGATTGAGAACCTATTTTATTTATTTTATTTTTTTGTGTGTGGAACTGGGGATGGAACCCAAGAGCATTCTACCCCCGAGCTACACCCCCAGCTCCCAGTTTTTTTATTCTTTATTTTGAAACAGGATCTCGCTAAGTTGCAGAGGGCCTCTCTAAGTAGCTGAGACTGGCAGCGAACCTGGGATCCTCCTGTCTCAGCCTCCCAAGTACTGGGATTGCAAGCGTGCACTGCCACACCTGGCTCTGAGAACATATTTTGGGTAGACCTGATGGATTTGGGGGCTGGTCGTTGGGGGAGGGAAGAGGTGGAGGTTGAAGCGCAGAGGAAGCAGGTGCCAAGGGCTCTGCCTCCCTCCGGCCTGGGTGCTGGGCGTGTGCTAGTGTGCGTTCACCGAGGTGGGGAACTGAAGAAGGACCGCCCGGGGATGCTAGCTCTGTGGGCTGTGTCTGTCGAGCTGCCTGACAGACACCCGGGTAGGGGTGGGGAGACAGCTGAGTGTGTAGAGTCCTGGTAGAGGCTTGGACTGCAGGGTGTGTTTGGGGACCTCAGGGAGGCTGTCCTCCGAGGGCCGAGTGGCTGCAGTAGCAGGGCCTTGCAGAGGGCGAGGTCGTGTGACCAGGGTCAGAGCCAGTGGGCGTGGGAGCTTGGCGGGCTTGGGGGAACCTTGCCACCTGTTCTGCACAATGGTTGGGCCAGGGCGTTGGTGATAGAAATGGGTCAGATAGAAATGGGTCCGCGGCAAGGAGGTGCGGCAGGCGGCTGGCGTCAGGGCTGGGTAGGTGAAGCCCAGCTCTCCAGCCTGGATGGCGGACACACCTCGAAGCAGGAGGGCCGTGGTGGCCTGGTCGTGCTGGCCGGGTAGGGGCCAGTTCTTTTGTGAGCTGGAGGCTGGTGGCCCCAGGGGTGCTGGGGAGGCCAGAACTGGGGTTGAACTGGAAGCGGGGAGTGGGTGGAGGTGCCAGGTGGGTCCTAGGCTCGCTCAGCATGCCCCTCAGGTGTCCTCTGCGCCCCCTCAGGGAGGGCTGGGTGGGGTGGGGTGTCTCCCGAGGCCCATCTGCAGCCTTAGGGGCCGATTTGGGAGAGCCTCCTGGAAGACTTCCTGGGTTCCAGACCTCAGAGCAGGACGTGTGGCATGGTGGCATGTGGTGTGGTGGCGGGCAACTCAGCCACCAAAGCCTTTTCCTGGCTTCGGGGATTTATTTTTAGCCACCTTTGTCCAAATTTCCCGGCCCCTGACAGCTTCACAAGTTGCCTGCTTTTGACGTCACCTCTTTGATGAAAGCCCTTCCTCCCTCCTCCCCCTCCTGCGGGAGCCATCAGCTGTGCTCGTCCTGGGCTGGGGCCGGGGAGGGGACAGGGGTGGGTCTGGGGGAGAGCCAGGGGCTGCTCCTAGAGGCGGCAGGATGCGAGCTTGTGGGGCAGGGCTGAAGCTGGGAGAGGGAGCCAGGCTGCACGCAGCGGAGGCGTCTCAGCCCCTTGCATGGTGGTGCTCAGCCTAGGCGGGGAGCGGTGGGGCAGGGGCTGGCTCTGTTGGCCAGCAGTAGCCTGCAGCCCCCAGCGGGTAGCCTGCTCCTCTCTCAGCACCAGAGACAGCGAGAACAGAGTGTAAAGCTGCCTCCCACCCCGCCTTGTCCCCCACTGCCCTGTGGTCAGAGAAGAGCCACTAATGAGACTCTGGGCACTTCTGACTCCCAGCGCGGACAGCTGGCTGCCTTTAACTGTGCAAGCACGCACATGTGAGTGCGCGCCGGCACACACACTCACACACTCTCTTTTCTCTCTGGATCTGGGCCTGCTGTGAAGGTTCTTCAAATGGAATGACAGCAGCCATCAGCATTCTGTTTGAGGAGAGATGAGGGAGGCCAGGAGCCCTGCTGTCAGCGGGAGGGAGGGAGGGGGGACGCCAGCCTCCCGTCTCCCCAGAGGCTGGGGTGAGAGGCGGGTGAGTGGGTCTCAAGCGTTGGGTGTTGAGTGGGGGAGGCCAGAGCAGCTGCCGTCCTGGCAATTGCAGCTGCGCAGAGCCTGGGGCAGGGTTGGTCTCGTGGGACAGACAGCAAGGGAGCCGGGGGTCACTGAGGTGCTGCAAGAACAGCATTTGGCAGGCCCTTCTGGGGACTCGGGAAGGGACGGCTGGGTCCCTGCCCTGTGCTCTGTGTGGCAGCCTCTGGCTCTCTGGCCAGCCTTCCCCCCCTCGGCAGGCCGAGCTGTAGGAGCTGGAGCGCTGCCATTCTCCACATAAACCACTAGAGGCCCCGGGCCAGCACGCTGGAGCAGCGCCAGGGGTCTGGGGGTATGCGGGACGATGACCGTGACCTCACTGTTTGTGGAAGACGCCGGGCTTGGTGGCACTGCCCTGCCGGAGTCCAAGGAGGTGGCCTCCAGGGCAGGAGACCACCCGAGACCCAGGACGGGGGCATCTTCTGGCAGCTGCAGGAGGAACTGAGGCTTTCTTGAAGGTGCCAGTCTGCCAAAGAGATGGGGCCCAAGTGTGAGCCCGGAGCAAGAGACGGAGGCCCCCAAGCTCGCCTCAGGTGCACCAGTGTTTTGGTTTCTTTTCTGTGGTGCTGGGGATTGAACTCAGGGGTGCTCTACCACTGAACTACATCCCTATCTCTCTCTACTCTTCCTTCCTCCTTTTTTTTTTTTTTTTGTACTAGAGATTGAACCCAGGGGCATTCTACCTCTGAACTATACCTCCAGCCCTTTTTTATTTATTGTTTTGAAACAGGGTTTCACTAGGCTGCTGAGAGTCTCAGTAAGTTACTGAGGCTGGCCTTGAACCTGCTATCCTCCTGTCTCAGCCTCCCAACTAGTAGGATTACAGGCATGTAGCAACACGCTCGGCTTTTATTTTTTATTCTGAAACATACTCTTACTAAGTTGCCCGGGCTTGCCTTGAACTTGCCAGTCCCCTGCCTCTGCCTCCTGGTCTCTGAGATTACAGGTGTACACCACCAGGACAGATACTACCAGTCATTTCGTTTGTGTGTGGTGATAGTGATTGAACCCGGGGGCCTTGTACCTCGAGCTACACCCCTAGCTGGGCAAAAGTGGCAGCCAGGGAGAGAGAGAGATGATCAGAGATTTCAAATTCCCCTGCTCTCGTTTTTATTAAACTTTTATTTATTTTTTTTGAAACGGGGTCTCAGTAAGTTGCAGAGGGGCGACTCACTAAGTTGCTAAGGCTGGCCACGAACCTGCGCTCCTCCTCTGAGCCTCCCAAATAGTAGGATTACAGGCGGGCGCGCCCCCATGGCTGGTAGTACCAGTGTTAACAAGTGTCCAGGGAAGGCGTCTAGCACGTGGAGCAGACCGTGACTGATTGATGGAACCGGGGAGCCCATGTGTGGGATTGTGTGTGGCATGTCCTTAGCGTGACGTTTGGCTCATGGCTGTCTGCAGCCCTTGGTGGGGAGTTGTGAGTGTTAGGCACCCCGTGCCTGTTCCCCACCCAGCAAGGTCCAGAATCTTCCCCATCAACCCTCTTCTCCAGGGCCTCTGATTCTGGGTGTTCTTAAAGGCGTGGGCTGCTTGTCTCTGAGGTTTGGGAAGACAGACATTGCTCACCAGGTGGCTGACCGCTGGGGAAGCGTGCCCGCGGGCGGGTCAGACTCGCTGCTCTCTAGAACTGGAGGGGAGCCTTGCTGGAGGACTTGCCACAGGGCTGTGGGGTGCCTGTAAGAGCACCTCGGCGGCCGAGTCCTGGGGCAGCTGGCTTGGCTGGGGTTGTTGTACCAGCGATTCAAGGCGGGAGGGCACCCCAGACCACAGTTCTCAGTTCTGCTTGGGGCAGGAGCTACAGCCTGGGGTGGGGGCTGCACTGCCTGAAGTTCTCAACACAGATGACTGACGTCTGGTTGCTGCCTGGGAGAGGGCTTCTGGGGAGCCGCTGGCTTGCAAGCCTCTGGTGGGAGAGGCCCCCAGCGGCAGCATTCGGGGACCCGGGAGGCACCGGGCCAACCTTGCGCAGGCTGGGATGGGGCCCCCAGAAGAGGCAGCTGCGTCTAGGGGAGCATTGCTCGGCTTGGAGCTGGACCCAGAGGGGAGCCCTGGGCGGTTGCAGGTTGGGATCTCCTAGGGCGGAGGTGACGTAACTCCCGAGTGGTGGGTGACAGTGCGGAAAAGCCAGCAGGGAACTGAGGGGCAGGGATGGCAGGGTGCCGTGGCCCGGAGAAAGCTCACAGCAGCCCGGCCAGAACCTGGGCTCTGTCCACGGGTCCCAGAACCCTGCGTCGTTTCTTCTTAGCCTGCCTCAGTGGTGCTGGGGAAGTGGGGCCGGGCTGGGTCCATGCCGAGGTGGAACACTGGTAGACAACAGCAGGGGCCTGTGGGGAATTTGAAATCTGTGGGCATCGCTCTCTCTCTGGCTGCCACCTTTGCCCAGCTAACATGGGAGAGTTCCAAGTTTTATTTTAGTAAGTGGGACTGAGCCGGGTGTGGTTGTGTATTCTTGTAATCCCAGTACCTGGGAGGCGGAGACAGGAGGATCACAGGTTTGAAGTCGGCCTCAGCAACTTGTGAGGTCCTGAGAGGCTTAGTGAGACCCTGTTTCAAAATAAAAATAAAATAGGGCTGAGGGTACATCTCAGAGATAGAATACCTCTGGGTCCCACTCCCAGCACTGCCCCCTTCCCTGAAAAAAGGGAGGCTGGACTGGAGATATAGCTCAGTGGTGCAGTTCATTTCCCAGCACTGAAAAAAGGAAAAAGAAAAAATTGGAGCTGGATATAGTGGCTCCAACCATAATCCCAGTATTTGGGAGGCTGAGACAGGAGGATCACAGGTTGGAAGCCAGCTTCAACAACTTAGCAAGACTCTGTTTCAAAATAAAAAGGACTGGGTGTGTAGCACAGAAGTAGAATGCCCCTGGACTCAATCCCTAGTACTAAAAAAAAAAAAAAAAAAAAAAAAGCTGGGGGAGCCCTCTGCACTCCAGCTCATCTCTCAGCTGTTATTTCCTGAGCCCGCCTTCGCGTGGCGCTGTTCTGGGCACAGTGTCCATCGAGGAGGTAGCCAGAGGGTCTTAAATAAGACCAGCAGCCCCTTGTTTGACAAATATGTTACTTTTTTTTTTTTTTTTCTCGGTACTGGGGATTGAGCTCAGGGCATTCTACCTCCGAGCTACACCCCCAGCCCTATTTTTTATTCTTTATTTTGAAACAGGGTCTCACTAAGTTGCGGAATGCCTCACTAGGTAGCTGAGGCTGGCCGCGAACCTGGATCCTCTAGTCTCAGCCTCCCAAATGCTGGGATTACAAGCGTGCGCCACCACGCCCGGCTTGTTTGACAAATATGGAAGACAGGCCTAGAGCGGGGGAGGGGGTCCCCCAGTCAAGGGATACAGCAGTGACAGAGTCCAGCCTGGGTCCCTCTCAGGCTCCATGCCTTTGGCCACTCTGCCCGGTGCACAAGTGAGACTGCGACTGAGAGGCTGAGGACTTGTCTTGGGTTTGAGGTGGCCCTCTGTCTCCAGCCCTGGCGGTCAGAGTTGGAGGCTGAGGCTGCTGGTCCGTCTGCCTGTTGGCCCGGCAGGCACTCGTTAAGGGTGGCCTTGCAGCTGCCACAGTCCTCGGTCACGCAGAAGCTGCTCGGCCGCTAGGTCTCCAGGGCCGGCTCACCTGCCAGAGTTGCCACCTGCTAATTGGCCTGCTCCAGCACGGAGGGGGAGGCCTGGGGCTCAACCCTTTCCCATCTGCCCCAGCCCGAGCTTAGCCATGTTGGAGGGAGGGTGACGGGTGACAAGGGAGGGGGCAGGATGGAGCCTCTGGGAAAGGCAGAACAGCTCCTGGGGGGATGGTGTTGAGCTGAGCCTGAAGGATGGGCCCCCGCTCTCCAGGAGGGAGGCAGGTCAGGCGTGTGGTGAGGCGGGGGTGCCGAGGAGGAGCAAGAGTTTAGGTCCAAGACTGTCCTGCAGGTCCTCAGGAGCCTCCAGTGGTATCTGAGCAGATAAGCGGGTGTCCAGTCTAGGCCTCTGAGCAGGGAGCTGCTTCTGGGGGTTGAGGTGGGGGCACTCGAGGCCAGGTGCTCCCCACTGCTGGCCGGGGCCCTAGAACCTGCTCCCCAGCCTCTCTGGCTTCACCCCTCCTTCAGGACTGAAAGCACAAAGCCAGCCTTTGCTGGGGCGGCGTGGGAGCCACCACTCTCAAAATACCAGCTCGGATATTGTAGCTTGGCAGCCCTGCAGGACCCTGGGGGCTGAGCTTGCCTGGATGGTACTGTGGGGTTGCGCTGTCACCGGTCCACAGGGAGTCACCTTCCCTCAGCAGGTGGGGCTCACCACGGAAGAATTCTGTTGCTCTGCTCCAGAAAGCTTGGGATTTGGGGCTAGGGAGGAGGGGGGGGGAGCTTACCCCTGGAGCCAAACACCTCTGCCCTTTAGCAGAACCCACAGAAAAAGAGAGGTGAGCTGTCTAGTTTTGCAGACAGGAAACCCAGGGCTTCAGGAAGATTTGCCCTGGGGGTTGGGGGAGAGGTCAGAGTGTGAGTTGGGACTGGGAAATCTGGGGCCTTCCCTCCCCACCCCCTCCCCGCCCCCTCCTCACCCCTTTTCATCCCCTGTGCCTGCTTACCCTCCCCCCTGGCATTTCCTGACTCTGGCTCCCAGGTGCTTGGCTTCACGGCTCCATCTGCACCGAGCAGCCTTCCTGCTGCTGGATAATCAGTCAGTTTGTGAGGCAGACAGGGCTCAAGGTCCTTGACTACACCGATGCCACAGGAGCCGTTGGATCTGGAGAGGGCTGGGCTGGAGCTTGGGGTGGAGGGGCATCCAGGATCCAGTTTGGAAGGGAGAGCTGTAGGATCCTGGGCTCTGGCTCAGGTCCCCACTCCTGTTCCCACACTCCCCAGTCCCCTGGTCCTGCTCCCTGAGGGCCCATGAGGGCCAGAGCAGGTCTGGGCTGGGCTAGTACCTGGATCATCTGTTCCTGGGGAAAGGAGAGACTGGGTGTGGCTACAGGTCTGGGGCTTCCCAGCCCACGGCCCTAGGGTGCGTGAGGGCCCGAGCCATGTGTGCCTGCTTAGAGGAATGGGTCCTTTCTCTGCCCCTCAGTGCCCCAGCCCACCCTGACGCTTGACTGCTGTCCAGGCCCCCCGCCACGAGCTGCCTGGGAAGCCAGGGCCTGAGCAGCGCCAGGGAGCTGAGCAGAGGTGTAAATTGTGTGGTGAGCTGCCGGCTTGGAGGTGAAAATGAAAAGTGTTCAGGCGGCAGCAGCTGTGGGCACAGCAGGCTGGGTGCCAGGCACCGTGCCCTTCACCCGCTCCCCACACCCCCTCAGCTCCCGGCCTGCCTGGCTCCTTTTCCATGCCCACACTGGCCCTGGGCTACACCTGACCCCACGAGGGCCTTGATTTCTTCACATATATATTTGCGGTTGTGTATGGTGGGGGTACTGGAGATTGAACCCAGGGCACTTTACTTCTGAGCTACACCCAAGCCCTTTTTATTTGTTATTTCTTTCTTTATTTATTTTTTGTGGTACTAGAGATTGAACCCAGGGACAATTCTACCTCCAAGCTACATCCCCCAGCCCCATTTTATATTTTTTATTTTGAAACAGAATGTCACTAAGAGTTGCTGAGGCTGGCTGCGAACCTGTGATCCTCCTGTTTCAGCCTCCCAAGTACTAGGATTACAAGCGTGCACCACCACGCCTGGCTCCTTCCATTATATTTTCTAATTGGCTGACTGGTGCACAGGACAATGGGCCACGCTTTGGTTAACTTTGTGACATAAATGTTTATGGTAGTTCCATCATTGATTCTTTTGGGGTTTTCCTAGCATATAATTGTCTTATCTTTAAATAATGGTGTTTTTGTTCGTGTTTTCCAAGTACCCATTTCTTCTGAGATCATCTATTCTAATCCTTTTATTTCATAGTTGGGAAAATTGAGGCCCAGAGGGAAGCCACCCGTTCGTCAGCAGTAGGCCAAGGCTGAGCTCCTGCAAGGCTCTGGGTGCCAGGTCCTGCCCCTCTTGTCCGTCCCTCCCTGGCATTCTCTATCACTCACTCCGTGTCTCCTTTGCCTGTCATCATCAGAGCTTTGGGCCTTCCCACTGTGGGGTACTCACTAACCCTTCCCCTGGCTCAGCCTTCAGGCGTCGGGGTGCCCCAGAGGTTCTGGGCCAGAGGCTATTGGGAGCCCTGGCGGGGATGAGAGGGAGCCAGGGAGAGGGAAGTTGACAGGAGTTCCTGGGCAGAATAATAACAGCATGCCACATTCTAGCCACAGGCTCCCTGCCGTGCCTCCCCCAAGCACTTGCACATGTCACACAGACCTGCTGCCTGAGGGGCCTCCGGGGTCTGAGCCCCCACTCGCAGGGCCCGCTGTGTGCAGGCGTGCGCACGTCGGAGTCTGTGTAATTAAAGAGAAGTCTGCGTCACTTGGCTCGGCAAGGAGATGCCCCCACTCGGGGTGGGTGCAGCCGCTGCCTGCGGGCTGCGTGGCTGCCTGGCTGTCCCGCCTGGCTTGGGCGGGGGTGGGGCTGGGCAGCAGAGGGTGAACAGGAAGGCCCAGGGCCTCACCCTCCAGCCAGGCAGGAGGTGAGGGGCCACTCAGGGACACCCAGGCAGACCGTATCCCTTCCTAGGCCTGCACCCGTGTCTCCCTCCGTTTGGACATTTTTTATCTAGCTTCAAGCAAGCCCACTTCCTGGACAGCCTCTAGCATGAGCCTGACTTCTTTTTTCTTCCTTCCTCTCTTCTAGCTGAAGCCGGGGCGCAGGCTGATGTTCTGAGAGCAGAACGCACTAAGGGTCCTTTAGGTCCTCTCTCGTGCATCCTTCCTCCCTCTCCTGCATTCAGGAGGACCGGCGGGGAAACCTCTGCCCAGCACACCAGCCTCGCCCTTTGTGGGAGCCTGGCTCGGTGTTGTCCCTGCCCTGTGCTCTTGTGACTGGGGCGCTGTGGCAGCCCCACGAGGTGGCATGCTGCATTGCCTGCCTCCTGGGTGGGCAGCCGGTGTTGGTGTAGGGTGGCTAGGTGACAGAGGACGTGCTCTTGAAGGCCCAGGGCGGAGGGAGGGCCTGGGGGACTGGGACTCCTCACTATAGTTTCTAGCAGTCTGTGGCGAAAGTTTGGCATGATTCTCGGACTCCTTGTTAGTCGGAAAGGGCTGTGGCCGTTTGCATCTCTCCCTACCTGGGAGAGGGCTTGGCGGTCCTGCAAGTCCATGTGAGTGGCATGTTCTGGATTGTGGGCCCCTGTCCTGGTGAGGTTTCCACTTGCCCCTGCCCTCTGGGCTGTGGGAGGGGCCGTGCCAGGACGGGGAGCACCGCAGGCCCACCTGGCTCCCTTACCCACAGTCACAGCCCCGTGCGGCATTGAGCTGGTGTCCTTGGCCATTGGCAGTCTGCTCTCCAAGGGCTCCCTGGGGCTGGCTAAGAGAGGCAGCTGGCCGTGCCTTCCTCTGATGGTTTTCCAATATTCACCATCTCGGCGGCATGCGGCTTGGCCCTTCACTCCTGCTGTGCAGCGAGGACCTGAGAGCCAGCCCATGGCCACCCTCTCCTCCCCAAGAGGCTGCACCTGCCTGGGAGGGAAGGGCTGGTCCGCTCGGCCTGGTCACTCAGGGACAGGGCATATGGCCAGGCCTGCGCCCTGGCCCCTGCACTAGACCGCTTCCTGCTAGTGGGCAGAGTGTGGCAGGAAGAGAGTTCTCCCAGGAGAGGCTGCACAACTGCGAGCCCCTTCCCTGCCTGTGGGCTGAGGCTGGGAGTTTACCTCTTCACCTTCTTCCTGCCCTGGGTTTCATTTTGACAGGACCTGGTGTGTTATGATGCTTTGGGGTTGAGCGGTCAGTGGGATTTTAATTAGCTCCAAGCTCTCCTTTAGTATTGAGGGCCAGGGGGCCCTCCGATGGCACAGGGTGGGACCAGGCTGTGTTTGCCTGGGTTTGAGGCAGGCCTGGGCAGCTGGCGCTCCCCGTGTAGGAAGCTGTGAGGAGGGAGGGAGGGATGGGCAGAGAAGGAAGGTTGTGTAGTGGGGCCACAGTTTTCTCTCCATCCTCTGTCTCCCCCGTTCCTCTGTTCTCCCCGATGGCTTTGAGATGAAGGCGACGGCAAGGATGGAGGATGCAGTTTCCATGGCAACAGGGCTGTCCACAGCCAGGCAACTTCAGAGCGGGGCTCTCTGGAGGAGGCAGATGCGCAGAGCAGCCGCAGAGCTGCCGCCTGCCTGCCAACGAGGGGGCTGGCAGAGCAGGTGGCCCAGGGTGCTGCCCACCCTGCTGCCCAGCCTAGAGGAGAGGGAGGAAGAGCACTGTTCCCTCTGATTTTATTACTGCTGAGCTTCTCCAGAGGGAAGCTGGGGAGGTAGCCTGAGTAGTGGCTGTGCTTGGGGGAGGGTGGGTGAGTCCCCGTTGGTCCACAGCGTTCGTCCCTGGGAGCATGCCCCAGAGCCAGCTCTCTGAAACTCTTGAGATGGCTGATGGTCACTTCGCTGCTGCCCTTTGGACCCTGTGAATGCCCCGAGCATGAGGGTGATGGCGAAGGCCGTGCCCTGACTGGACCTGAGGACCCTTTTCTTTCCTCTGATAATCGGGGAAGGACCTGGACCTTTTTCAGGGAGCACTTGACTCTGACCTTGTGACCTGGCCCAGTTTGACGCCTGTCCCCACAAGCTGGCCTTAGAGGGGCCTGGTAGCTTCTGCTTCCTGATGTTGTGCCAGCCTCCTCCTGAAGGGGGCTGCGGTGGGCATGTGGGCGGGTGAGAAACAAAGGCAGCCATCAGAAACAACAAAAACAAAGGTGTGTTTAGAGATGCTAGGAGTCGGGGTATGGGTCCATGAGGCGGAGGAGGCCCGCACAGCAGCCAGGTTGGCTTTCTTAAAAGATTGAACTTAAACTATTAGGAGTGATGACTTTCCTCCGCTGTGACCTGGGAGGCAGCAGGGCTGGAGTACTGCCCTCTGCGGTTGGGCACATGCACACAGAGTGAAAGGCATTGCCTGGGTCACCTGTGGAGTTTGGGGCTGAGCTGCAGCTGACCTGGGCCAGGCCATGCGCCCCCTCGTGACCTCCTGGGTCCCCTCTTTGCAGCTGGCGTTGAGGGCCCCCCCCGGATGCACCTTCTGGGCTCACCCCTTTCCTCTTCCCTGGAGGCTCACTCTCCCCTTTCCGCTGGCTTTAGTTGGAGAAGGCTCCTCAGGCCTTGCTGGGCGGGCGGGCGGGCGCGTAGAGGCCTGGAGTGGCTTCTCCCCGCCGCCGGGCGCTAAGTCTCTCATTACCATTAAGTGGAAGGCTCATTTCAGAGCCGTGGCGAGAGCGCCGGGTGCTATAAATAGCCGTGTTGTGAAGGTTGGCGGCTGAGCCGTGGCAGAGGAGCCGGGCCTTGCAGTCATCTCGGTGGGTAATTGCGCTGCAGCGCAGGGAAGCCGGGCCGCTCCACAGCGAGAGCCGCTTGACCCCTCTTCTGATTGTCCCACCTGCCTCGGGGCCGCTCTGGCACGTCATCCGCCTGTCTGCTCGAGGGGGATGAGGCCACTGGGGTCGCGTCCAGGCAGAGTGCAGTGCGCGCCCGTCAGAACGTGGGGCCCTAGAAGCTGGTTCTTAAGCCCCCTGGTTAATGTCCAGTGCTGCCTGCCTGTCCAGCTCGGGGTCTACCTCTTCCTCTTGGCTAAAGCCCCGGGCCCGGGTGCGAGGAGGCATGGGGATCGCACTGCATAGCCTCAGAGGTTGACATGGATGCCGCAGGGATGGGAGTGGAGGCAGGGCCTGTGGTAGCGTGTCTGCAGGTGGGGCCTGGAGGCTTCGGGGTCAGGCAACATTGCCCAGGATAGGGAGGAGGTCAGGCCAGGGCTTCTGCGAGGACGGACATTCTGACAGGCCAGACCCTGGCCTGGGTGCCTGGGGCCACAGTGGGTGGGGGTCTTGCTCTCCTGGGTGGCCTAGTTGTGCTAAGCCTCAGGACCACAGGAGACCAGCCTTCCAGTCGCAGACTCCTGCACAGAACTAGCAGTGCCAGGCTTTGCGGCTTTTTAGTGCCTGCTCTTGGGTGTTATCCTCAGGACTCCGGGGTCCTTAGACCCCTGAACCCTAGATGCAGGGCCCTGCGCTTAGGGAGGTGCACCTGTCTCCCTCCTGGGACTTGAGAGCGTGGATGAGAGGCCC
This sequence comes from Graphiurus murinus, assembly GCA_004027655.1. Taxonomy (NCBI): domain Eukaryota; kingdom Metazoa; phylum Chordata; class Mammalia; order Rodentia; family Gliridae; genus Graphiurus; species Graphiurus murinus. The sequence continues at coordinate 17,779 of PVLC010009910.1, forward strand.
GGCCAGCCCCTCCCCCCAGAAAGGAATAGGCAATAGACAGTCCCTGGGGTCACCCACGGACAAGTGGGTCTGGGGTCCTGTGGGGTTTATTCCACCTTTTGCAACTCTCTGCCTAGGAGCGGAAGCTGTGTGCCCACCCTCGGCTGGAGATCTACCAGGAAGACCAGATCTATTTCATGTGCCCGCTGGCACGGCAAGGAGACTTCTATGTGCCTGAGGTGAAGGAGACAGAGCGGAAAGGCCGGGGACCCATGGAGGCCAGTGACACCCAGGTGGACGACACAGGTATAGGAGGTGGGGAGGAGGGCGGGTCCTGCCTGTGGCCCCTCCTCTGGGTGTCCAAGGGCATGGTGGAGGAGGCCCCTCCTTCTGGCTTGGCACTGTGGGTGAAAGGCTGTGCTTGGCAGAGGGGAGAGGGAGACATGGCTGCCCCAGGGCCCACACGCATGAGCCCTGGCAACACAGACACGAAGACGCAGCGGAGTGTCCGAGGATGCTCCTGGGAGGGCCGAGGCGGCCAGGAAGGGAGTCACTTGGGTGGGGCTCATCGGGAGCTGAGCTGGGTGGCTCTAGAAGGTGAGGAGGGGAACAAGTGTTCTCGGGTCCCCCAGTGTCCCCCACTCCCGCCCTCCTGCTCCAGAGCCAGTTGCTTTTTCCTGCCCCGGCCACCAGAGCCAGCCCTGATGCCTCAGCTCCCGGCCCACCCCCCGCCATGACAGGGCAAGAGGTAACATCCCAAGCTGTCCAAGGGGCCCGGTCCTTGCTGTCTGGTGGAGCCGCTGTGACTCTGGAAGGCTGTGACTTCTAGAAGTGACTCAGGACGGTGGGGAGAGTCCCTCTCCCCTTCTTTCTCTAGGAGACTGACTGCCCATCCAGTCGTCCATAGCCAAGGTCATCCTGGGGAGACATGTTGGCAGGGGCTGGTCCAGGAGGGTGCTGGGAGGCAGTCTCCACTCCCTGGGGGCCTGTGTCCAACACGGTTAACTTCATCTGCCACTTAATTACCTCCATGGGGTATTGCTCCCTTCTGCCTGGCAATGCCCGGCAGACACTCTTCAGGGCCCCTACTGTGGGCACAGGGCATAGCCAAGGTCAGCAGGCCCTGGCAGCCCCCAGGACAGGAAGGAGGAGTACCTTGACCTTCTGTGACCTCCCTCTGGTGCATGCTCCCCCTCCTTGGCCTGCCCACCCAGCTCCCTTCCCTCCCAAACACTGCCTGCCGGGGTGTTGAGGACGGCTTGGCACCTGCTACAGCTGGCTGCAGCCGCGGCTCCCACACCCCCAGCTCCTCGGCCTGTCCTTCTCCCCACCAGCCTGCCCGCCTACTCCCTGGTGTGGAGCTCAGGGGTCTGCCCACCTCTGACAGGGCCTGTCCCGACACCCGGGGTGGACTCCGGGCGCTCACCACCAGGTGCACGCCACTTACACAGCAGTCGGTGGTGGGCGCGAAGTGGGTGCCGGCCACCCGGGGCTGGGCCTGTCCCTGCCTGCCCCCCTGCTGGGGCCCTGGCTTGGGCTGGAGGTGAAGGGGGTGATTAGCTGCCTCGTGCCTGTTATTACATTGATGTATTATTTAGCTCCACAGAGGCGATGAATATTTGATCTCCTGGTGCTGGCTGTGGGCAGACGAAGAGAGGGTTTGAGGTGAAGGTGGCAGCTTTACTCCCTGCCCAGAAGCCCACCCCATGCCCAGGCTCGGGTGCTGCCTGCCTCGCCTGGCGTCCTCTCCTCTCCCCAGGGATACTGGGACTTCCTCCTGCGTAGACCTTGGTGGGGCTGTGGGGCTGCTACTCACTCCTCCGGCGGAAGCCCCTCCGACCAGGGGCCTGTGGTCATCCCAGCCTGCTGAGCCCTGGGCAGGAGGAGGCACCCCTGGCCACCTTCTTATCACTCCTAGCCCGACTCGGGGAGAGGGGGGACGGCTCTCTCTGGGAAGCAGGCTGGTCCCCGTCCCCCCAGGTCTCAAGAGAGCCATCGGATGGGTGGACAGACAGAACTTGACAGAAACGGGGCCAGAATAGAAGCTGCACCCTTCCTTGTGCATGTCGGCCTGCAGCCCCTGGGGCACTGAGCCTCCTTTAAGGAATGAGTGAGGAGCTGGAGTGCTGCCCCAGCCGCAGAGGGCCACCCGTAACTCAGGGCCCAGCTCCACTCTGCTCACCCCACCTTAGGAGCCGTGCCCGGGGCCAGCTCTGTGCACGCCAGGGATGCCTCACCTGTGCCAGGAGGGCCCAAGAGGGCATTTTCTGGGAGCCAAGTGGATTGGGGGAGCAGATTCCAAATACTCTCACCCTAGGCTCCAGCTGAGCCTCAAAGACGGCTCTGGGCCAATCCAAATGCCAGGCAGTCCCCAGTTGTGCCTGGCTCAGGGCTCTGTCACCATGGAGACATAAGCTGGGGAAGCTGACCTACCCCACCTTCCATGATGCTCCACAGCTGCCCTGTCCCCCCCCCCACAGGACGGTGGCACGCCAGCCTCCTCCCAGTCTGAATCCCTGCGCACAGAGGGCCTGGCTCCCGTTACAGCGCGCCACCTCGCAGCTGTGTGCAGTACCCCCGATCTGGGAGATGAACTGAGGGGCTGCTGCTGGACCGTGCAGATGATGGGCCAGTTGGGGGAGGTCCTGGGAGCGGAGGGAGCAGTTAGGAGGGGCCTAGGCCATCACCCCGCTCAGCACTGTTTGCTTGGGGGCTCCCCGGTGGTGCAGGACCCCCGTGATTGCAGCGGGGCGGGTGGGGAAGCCTCGCTCTGGGGAGGGGGGGAGGCCTGGCAGTGCTCCTTCTCAGCACCCTCCTAACTTGCGCTGGTTGGGTGTTGTCTCTGGGCTTCTCCATCCTGGTGACCCACGCTCCTCAGTCGAGTGGGGACACAGCGTGGCCAGGGGCAGGGGCCAGCTGACTGTCAGGGTACAGCTGCTGCTGGGGGGCGGCCTGGGGTGCTGGTGCGTGGACCTCCCATCCATTCTTCGGTCCTCTTGCCTGATGGGCAGTGTTCCGGAGCTGGTGCTTTCCAAGCCTGAAATGGGGGGGGGCACTCTCTCTTTGTTCTAACCTCAGCTCCTCTCCCCGGGGCTGAGTGGCCCTTAATGGGCATGGGGGTGGGGTGGGGGGCAGCCCTTTGTGGGAGCGCAGGAAGCTGAGGCTAATTCAGGTTAGGGAGAGGAGTGCTCAGCCAGCTGCTCCTTCCCCTCCCCCTCGGGCTCTCTCCCGTGGTCCTCTCCGTGCAACCCCAGTCAGGGCAGAGGGCAGCCGGAATGGGCCTCGGGGGCCCGAATGGCTGTATTATTCATGAGTGGGGTGTGTGCGCTTAGTTGCTGAGCTGGCGCGGAGACCCTGCCCTCTCCCGGGAGGACAGGCGTGTGGCAGACCCGGCTAACCTGTGCCTCCTTGTTCTGGCCGCAGGGGCTGATGCAGTGAGTGACACGAGTTCTGTGAGCCTGGAGGTGAGCCCCGGAAGCCGCGAGACCTCGGCCACCACGCTGTCCCCCGGGGCAAGCAGCCGAGGCTGGGAGGACGGTGATAACCGCAGCGAGCACAGCTACAGCGAGTCGGGGGCCAGCGGCTCCTCCTTCGAGGAGCTGGACCTGGAGGGCGAGGGGCCCTTGGGGGAGCCACGGCTGGGTCCCGAGGCCAAGCCTCTGGGGCCACTCCGGGAGCCCAGTGGCCCTGAGAAGGGTGAGGAGTAACCTGAAGCCCACGCCCTCCTGTGCAGGTGCAGCTGCTAAGGAACGGAGAAGACTGCAGCCCTCTCCCTCCCTCCCTCCCCTCCCTGGCCCAGGCTAGGCCTGGGGAGTACGGGACCTGACCTCTGCCCCAGGCCTCTAGCTCTGCCTTCTCCTCGCTGCCCTCTTGGCTCCCGGGCCAAGGGAGCCAGAGACTGTTACTGCACCAGCCTTCCCTGGGCTGCTGCCTCTGTTGTCTTTTTTCAAACTCATCTTGGAGCTTCCACAACTCAGAATAAAGCAAATGGTTTTCTTGTTTCATCTGGATTTGGGCCGTGGGTTTGTAGTTCTACCTTGGGGAGTGCTGTGCAGCTATGCTGCGGGTGGGCAGGAGCCTCCTGATCAAGAGGAGGGGAAGGAACCCCGGGGTGAAGGGAGGAGGGATATTGGAGCCCCTTCACTCCCCGCTCTGTGGCCCCAGGGACTGTCACCCCTGCATTGCAGCAGCCCTAGGTGCTTCCCGGGCTGCTGGAGGGCAGAGCACAGAGCCTGCCTCTGCTTGCTTCCAAGGGATGCCTTTCTGCCTGTGGCTCGGTGTGCCTGTGCTCACGCTGGGGCCTCCCTGCAGGTGAGGCTGCGGCTGCCATGCCTGCCGGTGCCTTTGTACCTGGGCATGTGCGTACCATGGCAGAGGCTGCTGGTGGTATTCCTCCTTTCACTGAGCTCAGGACGTGCCTGTAGCTGGGCACGGCTGTCCCTGTGAGGATGACTGCGTGCCTGCGTGTTTAACTGTGTGTGGTGGCATTGCAGGGTGCGTGAGGCTGGCTAGGCAGAAGCATCTGTGGAAGCTTGGTTCTACACAGTGTGTGTGTGTGTGTGTGTATGTGTGTGTGTGTGTTCAGCTGTGCATGACTGTGTAAAGTTGTGTTTTTCTATAGAACCATATAGAAAGCTGTGGGTCTGTGCAGCTGAATGTCCAATTACAGCTATGCGTGTGGTCATGTTTGTGGCCATGTGTCAACATGTGCTTGCTGCTAAGGTTGCACGGCCATGTCTGGGTGTACAGCTGTGTGTACGTGGCTCTGTCCACACGCACAGCCGTGGAGTGTATCACGTGCTGTTGGGTGTTACCTACGTGTCCAGCTATGTGTTACTGCTGTCTCTACCTGTGCAGCTGTGTGTATGGCCACGTCCACGGGTGCGGTTCTGTGCGTAAGGCTGGGCGTGGGTTCCTGTCTGCACCCAGCCGGGAGCGGTGGCACCATGACTCTGTGTCACTGCATGTCTGTGCAGTCCCACTGCTGCAGTGGGACGGTCAGTGCAGCTAACTTGCTGCAGGCCATGCCATGGGCTTCTTGTGCTGCTGCCCTTTGTAGCCATGTCTGAAGAAAGCCCTTTGTCCTCTGAGTGTCACTGGGGCCGGAATCCTGAGCAGTTTCTCACCTCAGCGCCCTCCTGCTGTCAACCCCTGGTTCCAGCCCCCAGCCCCTGGCTCAGCTACCTCAGGGAACAGTCCCTCGCTTGCTAGCTAGCGCTCGCTCGGAGCCAGCCAGAGTGCGAGCAGCCGGCCGAGCAGCAGCGGCTGGCAGAGCGGGAGCTGAAGACAGCATGTCTGTCTCCCCAGCTTTGTCTGACAGCTCCAAGTCCGCATCCCTCTGCCGCCTCACCTTCCACTGGCGATCGGGTCTGTGCTTGTTTGGGTTTGATGTGTCTGTTTTGTTTCAGAGCTGTGTTCTTTCCAGAGCTGTGGGGGCATCGGGTTTCCGTGTCCAGAGAAATAGCCCGTCCTTGTGACCCTCCCTCCATGCCACATGGACATGTTTGGGGGGGGTGTCTACGGGGCCTGGGCTTGGCACTTTCACTAGCACACATCTGAGCTGCACTTACCTCCTCTGACACCTGTGGAGGAAAGGGCAGTGCCCCGGGAGTGTGGAGGGATGCCGCGCCCTTAGCACTTGTTGGGCTGTGTCCCTGCTGGGGCAGATCCTACAGGCTCCCGGGCTCCATCTGGCTGCAGCCCCCTCCCCCAGTCCTTCTCCACCACCCCTTACCCAGGGGCACCCTTCCCCATCCTGCTGTGGGAGGGAAGAGTCAAGAACATCTCCTAGAGCTGTCCTCCCTCTGCTCGGGCTCCAGCTTGCTCCCTCCTACGCAGCAGCCACTCTTGGGAGCCTGGCCTCGGCCCCCTCCCCTCCTGGGCCCCCCTGACAGCCCCAGCAGGTCCCTCAGTCGGACCCCTCCTGGCCCTGAAGCTCCCCACAGGTTGATATCTCTCTGACATAAATGCCCTTTGTGTACAGGAGTGGGGCCAACAGTGGGGGAGGGGGAGGTGCTTTAAAGGTCATCTGCAGGAAGGGGAGGCCCGGTCCTCTGACCCCCTCCCCCAGTCTTCCTCTTAGTGACTCAGGCCCTCACTCTCACTTGGGGCCTGGCATGTGAACCGAGCTGCAGGCGCTGGGTGAAGGGAATGGATACGAGGACAGAGACAGACGTACGGCAACAGGCCAAGCGCACCACCTCCCTCCCACGTGCCGCTCACCTAGCCCCCAGTGCCAGCAACCCTAGGTCTGGCCCCCGCTCTGGCCGACGGGGAGCCCTCTCTGGTCCCAGGGACATCCCCGTCCCGGTTCCCCGCGCCCCGTTCCGACCGCTCTCTGGGACGCAGTGTGACTGCGGGGCGGAGGGTGCCTTGGACACCTGCTCCAGCGCAGAGCAGGAGCGCCCGGGGATTCAGCACCACGCGCTGGACAGCTCCTGGCCGTGGAGGAGCCCAGTCCTAGAGGCAGCCGAGGCTGGGCGAGGAGGGGTCCCAACCTGGCCGGGTCTGAACCTGGTGGGTCCGAACCGAGGCGGAGGAGAACAGGTTGGGAGGGGGCCCCCGGAGTGGGGAGGGACGGAGGAGGGGCCGGGGGCGGGCCGGGGCCGCGGGGGCGGGGCGGGCCGCGATTGAAAGCGGCTGGGCGGGCGGGCGGAGAACGCAGAGCCAGCCAGCAAGCCAGAGCGGGAGCCGGAGCCCCGCGCCCCCGGCTCCACTCGATTCTCTCCGCGCCAGAGCTGGGCGCGCCAGGTAGGGTGAGCCCGTGGTGCCGCGGCCACTGCCGGCCTTTTTGGCCCTGACCCCACATCCCGGGGGCCCCCCTGAGCCTTCGAGTTCTGGGACACCCCGGCCGGGTGTCCGGACGGCTCTTCCTGGGAGCTCCGGGAAGCGGGAAGACCGCCCGCCCGGCCATCCCGCCTTTCTTCCCCAGAAAATGCACACCCTGCCTTGCACCCTCCTGCTCCCGTGTCCTCTGGTCCTTCTTTCTGTCTGTGCTTCTGTCTTTGTCTCAGCCTTTTGGGCTCACTTGCCCCCTGACCGCCCGACTCTAGGATTCTGTCCCCTTCCCTGCCTCGAGGCTTCAATCCGGGCCTCCCCTGTGCCCAGCCCTCATCGGGGTCCCTGTCCCATGTTGGTCTTCATCCCGGCGTCTCTCTCCTGTTTGCCTGGTTGCGCTGATTCTTTGAGGTGCCTGTAGAATCTCCCCCCCCCCCCCCGCCCTGGCACCAGCCCGAGATTAGCCCCCCAGGAACTGAGGGGCAAAGTGAGGAGCCCCAGTCTCTATGGCCAGGACATGAGGTCCTTGAACTAGTTGCTGTCCGCTTCAGCCTCAGTTTCCTTTCCTGTCCTGAGTAAAGATGTATCTCCCTCTCCCAGCCTTTCTAAGCCTGCCTGATTGTAGGAGCCTGTGTGAGGTGGGTGTTTGGGAAGGCAGCTGGGGTACAGACGACAGGGCACAGTTAGACCAGGGAGGAGGTGGCTCTCTAAGGGCCAGGGCCAGGGTGGACAGAACCCCGGGGTTGAGGAGAGGGAGCTGGAAATGGTGACTTTCTCTGCTGGGTTTGGAGTGCAAACGGAGACAGAAAGTCTCAAACGGCATCCTGCATAGAGCTGGGGAGTCCAGGACTCGCCCTCAGCACTGTGTGGAGATCCCAGCCAGCCGAGTTGCCCGTCCACCTGTGACGCACATACCCGTCCATCTGTCCTCCCACTGCCAACCTAGGACGGGCGCCCACTTCTGGTGACTTCCCTGGGGCCAGCCTCTCTCTCTTGCTGTCTCACTCAGGGCTAGGGTCTCCACTCCTTCCTCAGGAGACTCCGGGGAACACCCTTGGGTGCTCACCTGGGCTCCAGTGTCCCCAGGACTGGAGAATGTTCCTTAGAGTCTCTTTCCTCCCTCTTCCCTGGTGGGTCCTCAGACAGCACTGCACCCCTCTCTGGAAACCCAAGGCTCTGGATGGAGACTGGATACCTGAGTTTATAACCCTGACATAGCTCCTGCTGCAGAGGTACTGACCTCACAGTCCTGTGTGGTTTGTATAGAGTCGGATATTCTTTTCTCTTTTGGTACTGGGGATGGAACCTCAGCTACCTGTGAGCTACATCCCCAGTCTTGTCTTTTCTTTGAAACAAGGTTTCACTAAGTTGCAGAGGTTGTCTGCCAACCTCCAATCCTCCTATCTCAGTCTTCCAAGTGTTGGGATTACAGGCGTGTGTGTGTGCCGCCGCCGCCACACCCAGCTTTAGATACCCTTTGGTTTGTAGAGGGCTTGGTGTTGGCTGGGGTCTTCTGTCCTCTGCCTGGGCCTTCTCTGCTCTTTGCCTCTGTCTTCCTCTGCTGAGTTTGGTAGAGGCACAGGGTTCATATCATTTCAGAGCAAGGCAGAGGGGCCCAGGGAGGTATCGCAGAAGCTTGGCAGCCTAGTTAATGGCACCACCCTCTCCATGGCTCCTGAGCACCAGAGGAACGGGTATGGGGAAGGGCAGAGTCAGAAGGGGAGGTGGGGAAAAAGAGGGGGCTGCCACTCTTGGGTTCCACTTTTCCCTGTCTGTCTGTCTGTCTCTCTCTGCAGGAGCCGGGTCCCTTCTCCCCTCTCTTCCTGTCTGTCCTTTCCTGGCCCCTGTTTCTCCCTCTCTTTGCCTTCACTGCTTCTCTCCTCATCCCTTGGAGACCCAGGTCTGCTGGACCCCTCCATCCCCCTTGGGGCCATGGGATCGCTGCTGGGGCTCCTGGCGCTGCTGCTGCTGTGGGGCGCTGTGGCTGAAGGCCCGGCCAAGAAGGTGCTGACCCTGGAGGGGGACCTGGTGCTGGGTGGGCTGTTCCCGGTGCACCAGAAGGGTAGCCTGGCAGAGGAGTGTGGCCCTGTCAACGAACATCGTGGCATCCAGCGCCTAGAGGCCATGCTTTTTGCACTAGACCGCATCAACCGAGACCCCCACCTGCTGCCCGGCGTGCGCCTGGGCGCGCACATCCTCGACAGCTGCTCCAAGGACACGCACGCCTTGGAGCAGGCGCTGGACTTCGTGCGCGCCTCGCTCAGCCGCGGAGCCGATGGCTCCCGCCACATCTGCCCCGACGGCTCCTACGCCACCCACGGCGATGCGCCGACGGCCATCACTGGTGTCATTGGCGGCTCCTACAGCGACGTCTCCATCCAGGTATGAGGAGGCCACCCCAACAGGGGCTGGGGAGGAAGGTCGGAGGTGGTGACCCAGAGTTCCCCCTGAGCACTGGCTCCCGGGCTGCCATGCACGCACTAGAAGGGGCCCAGCAACTTCTTTTCAGTAGCTTATTATGGAAGGCTAAGAAAGTGCCCCTGTCACCTGCAGGGGTCGGTTTCTAGATACTGTGTAAGAGAAACTACTACCCTAAGGAAAAAAAGAAAAAGAAAAAGGAGCTCCCAACACACACACACACACACACACACACACACACACACACACACCCTGATGTTAAACAACCTGAGGGGCTGCATAGCTGGCCTCTGGAACCCTGGCTTCTCCACACACTGACGGCAGGACCCTGAGTGGGTTATTTCTCCTTTCTTTCTTTCTTTCTTTTTTTTTTTTTTTTTTTCGGTACTGGGGATTGAACCCAGGGTCATTTTACCTCTGAGCTACGCCCCCAGCCCTATTTTTTATTCTTTATTTAGAAGCAGGGTCTCACTAAGTTGTGGAGGGCTGCTGGGTGTGGTGGCGCACGCTTGTAATCCCAGTACTTGGGAGGCTGAGACCAGAGGATCTGGGTTCTCGGGCAGCCTCAGCTACCTAGTGGGGCCCTCTGCAACTTAGTGAGACCCAGTTTCAAAATAAATAAAGAATAAAAAATAGGGCTGGGGGTATAGCTCAGGAGGTAGAACGCCCCTGAGTTCAATCCTCAGTACTGCAAAAAAAAAAAAAAAAAAAAAAAAAAAAAAAAAAAAAAAAAAAAAAAAAAAAAAAAAAAGTTGTGGAGGGCCTCATCAAGTAGCCGAGGCTGGCCTCGATCTTCTTCTCAGCCTCCCAAGTACTGGGATTACAAACGTGCACCACTACGCCTGGCTTATTTCTCCTTTCCATGTCTTAGTTTCCTCTTCATAAAAAAAGGATTCATAATTGGGCACAGTGGTGCATTCCTGTAATCCCAGCTACTTGGGAGATTGAGGCAGGAGGATTACAAATTCGAGGCCAGCCTTGGCGACTTAGTGAGACCTGTCCCTAAATAAAAAGGTAGAAAGAGCTGGGCTGCAGCTCAGTGGTAGAATGCTTGCCTAGCATGTATGAGGCCCTGGGTTCAATCCTCAGTACTGCATAAATGAACGAATAAATAAATAAATAAATAAATAGGACTCACAATGCTTTCTACTTTTAGGTTTGTAATGAAATTTTGATGAGGCCTGGCAAGCCACCCAGTATTAGTTGGCATTGTTACTTACTATTATTATGCTTTTGCTACTGGGGATTGAACCCTGGGGCATTATACCTCCAGGCTACATGCCCAACCCTTTTGATTAATTTTTTTTTTTATTTTGGAACAGGGTCTCATTTTATTGCTGAGGCTGGCCTTGAACCAGAGACCCTCCTGTCTCAACCTCTCAAGTACTAGGATCACAGGCGTGCCCCACTGCACCCGGCTGATGCTATTTTTATTAACCCATTTTATAGACGAGGAAACTCAGGCTCAAAGAGAGGCAAGTCACACGCCAAGGTGGTAGCAAAGTGGAAATGTGAAGCCAGGGCTCTCAGCCCAATTCGTCAAACTCTCTCTCTGTGGATTGAATGTGTGTGTGTGTGTGTGTGTATGTGTGGGGGGGGGGGGGCAGATAGAAGCCAGGAGAAGCTGAATGTGTAGAGGATAAAGGGCAGGTACCCTAGGATCTTCAGGGGGTGCAGGACTTGAGGGGGTGAGAAGGTGGCCCCCTCTTACCCTCCCACAGGAATCTGTGGTGGGCACCCTATTGCTGGGCTTCAGCAGAGGGTGCCAGCTCCCCTGTGCTGCCCCCGGGTCATGCCCTAGGCACACCTGTCTGCTCTTACGCAGATGGGTCCTCCCTCTCCCTGACCGGGTCCCACCTCTTGCCCAGATCCTCATCTGCTGGTGTTTCATGTCGGCTGCTGGAAGCTGAGCCCGGGGGGGCCTTGGCCAGGGCCCCAGCTTCCTTCAGGAGACTGTCAGTGGACATTGCTGTTGGGGTAGGACCAGGACCCCGGAGCTGGAGTGCTTGTTTAGGAGAAATGAAGCAGAAGCAGGAACCGTGGGGGGTGGGGTGGAGGCCTGGATGATCCGTCCTGCTAGTCCCAGCTACTGGATGTGCTAGCTGGCAGTTTGGACAGGCGTGTCCCCACATCCACATCTGCAGCTGGGGACAGGGATGGGTGGTTAGTCTCCTACCTGTTGATGTCTTCAGGGGCCTCTGGGGCGTCAACAATGTAACAAGAACCTGTTTCAAAATAAAATAAAATAATCAGACTGGGGGTATAGGTTGGAGGTAGAGTGCTCCTGGGTTCAATGCCTTGTCTATAATTCTCTTCAGGGGCCCCTGCTTTTATCTCCAGGAACCTGTAAGCTTGTTTCCATCCCAAGCTCCCAGTGTCCAGGAGCTGGGGCCACGCTCAGCCTTCCAGCCCAGTCTCTTTTGTTCACACCCTGTCAATCAGCCTCCACGTGCCAGGCGCTCTGGTCTCCCAGGAACTGTCTGTTTTATCTGCTCAGCAGCCTTATAAGGCCAGGATCATAAACTAAGGCTCAGCGACCCCTCTTCACCCTAGGCCTTCCCTGGCTCCCCGCCCATGCCTGTGGTTCCTGAGTGGCTCAGGACCCAGGGCCTTCAGCCCGGGGTCTTCTCTCTCTCAGTCTTGGGGAAGAGATAGAAGCTTCCTACCCCCAGGCAGAAGACTCATCAAATTAAGATTCTGGCCTTTTGTTGGGCAGGGTAGATCGGGAGGATGGGCCTGTAATCTCAGTGCTTGAGAGGTTGAGACTGGATCTGCAGGTGAGAGGGCAGTGTCAACAACTTAATGAGACCCTGTTTCAAAATTAAAAAAGGCCTGGGGGTGTAGGTCAGAGGTAGAATGCTCCTGGGTTCAATCCCTGTACCCAAACCCAAACCCAAACCAAAGACAATAATTCTGGCTTGTGTGTGTGTGTGTGTGTGTGTGTGTGTGTGTGTGTGTGTGTTCCTGGGGATGGAACCCAGGGGCATTTTACCTCTGACCTATACCACCAGCCCTATTTTATTTTTTATTTTGAAACAGGATCTCACTAAATTGCAGAGGGCCTTACTAAGTTGCTGAGTGAGGTTGGCCTTGAACCTGCAATCCTCCTGTCTCAGCCTCCCAAGTACAGCATGCTCTGGGAGGCCTGGTGAAATTCTGACCTGTAAAGAGAGGGAACTAGCCGGGCGTGGTGGCGCATGCTTGTAATCCTAGTACTTGGGAGGCTGAGACTGGAGGATCCGGGTTCGCGGCCAGCCTCAGCTACTTAGTGAAGCTCTCTACAACTTGGTGAGACCCTGTTTCAAAATAAAGAATAAAAAATAGGACTAGGGGTGTAGCTTGGAGGTAGAATGCCCCTGAGTTCAGTCCCCAGTACCACAATAAACAAACAAACAAATAAATAAATAAAAGAGGGAGCCCTCAAGCCGTGCTTGATTCCACGGTTCACTGGCTGTAGGGCGTGCACCGTCCGGAGCGCTCCTTTAGCCCGGCCTCTGATCCTCGCCTCTCCACCCTCTCCCAGGTGGCCAACCTCCTGCGGCTGTTTCAGATCCCCCAGATCAGCTACGCCTCCACCAGCGCCAAGCTGAGCGACAAGTCCCGCTACGACTACTTCGCCCGTACGGTGCCCCCCGACTTCTTCCAAGCCAAGGCCATGGCCGAAATCCTCCGTTTCTTCAACTGGACCTACGTGTCCACCGTGGCATCCGAGGGGGATTACGGCGAGACGGGCATCGAGGCCTTTGAGCTCGAGGCCCGAGCGCGCAACATCTGCGTGGCCACTTCGGAGAAGGTGGGCCGCGCCATGAGTCCCGCGGCCTTTGAGGGCGTGGTGCGCGCCCTGCTGCAGAAGCCCAGTGCCCGCGTGGCTGTCCTGTTCACCCGGTCCGAGGACGCCCGCGAGCTGCTGGCTGCCGCCCAGCGCCTCAACGCCAGCTTCACCTGGGTGGCCAGCGACGGCTGGGGGGCCCTGGAGAGCGTGGTTGCTGGCAGGGAGGGCGCTGCCGAGGGCGCCATCACCATCGAGCTGGCCTCCTACCCCATCAGCGACTTTGCTGCCTACTTCCGCAGCCTGGACCCTTGGAACAACAGTCGGAACCCCTGGTTCCGGGAGTTCTGGGAGCAGAGGTTCGGCTGCAGTTTCCGGCAGCGGAGCTGCGCAGCCCACTCTCTGTGGGCCGTGCCCTTTGAGCAGGAGTCCAAGATCATGTTCGTGGTCAACGCCGTGTACGCCATGGCCCACGCCCTGCACAACATGCACAGCGCCCTCTGCCCCAACACCACCCGCCTGTGCGCCGCCATGCGGCCCGTCAACGGGCGCCGCCTCTACAAGGACTTCGTGCTCAATGTCAAGTTCGACGGTAATAGTGCTGGCCTGTGCCTGGCCACCTGCCGGTGCGCAGAGGATGGGTGGGGAGGGGGGAGGAGGGCAGGACTTTAGGTTCCATTACTTGGCTAAGAAAGCAAAGTATAGCACAAGTAAAGGGATCTCCCAGGGAGCTGGAGTCAGAGCCAGGAGAGAGAGCCTCTAGGCAGAAGACGCCAACTAGAGCTCAGGCCGTCCTCTCCTCTCCTCTCCTCTCCTCTCCTCGCCTCTCCTCTCCTTTTTCTCTTTTCCTTTTTGGTGGGACTGGGGATTGAACCCAGGGGCATTCTACCTCCGAGCTATACCTCCACCCTATTTAATTTTTTATTTTGAGACAGAGTCTCGCTAAGTCATCCTGCACTAGTTTCAAACTAATTTCAGCCTCCTAATTACGGATATTACAGGTGTACGCCACTGCACCTGGCTCTTCTTTTCCTTTCTTTTCTCTTCTCTGTGTAATACTAGGGATTAGAGGATTAGACCCAGGGCCTTGGACATGGGAAACAAAGCACTCTCTCCCTGAGCTATATCCCTGATCCTTTTTATTTAGAGACGGGCTGGATAAGTGGCCCAGGCTGGCCCAGGACTTGAGATCCTGCCTCAGCTTCCTGAGTTGCTGGGGTTGCAGGTGTGCGTCTCCTGAAATTCTACTTCCTGAGACCCTTCCAGAGAATAGACCCCCAGACTGGTCCTGCCACTTTGAGGGTCTCTGGCTCCTGTTGGGGCCTTGCCTTCTATTTCCTGACTCCTTCTCTTGCCGGCAGTGGAGCCGGGGGACCCCGCACCCATTCTCAGGCAGGAGGGGGAGTGTGAATCAGGGCGGGTAGAGGGAGAACATCAGGATGATGCTCTCTCTATTCATGGAAAAATTTCTATTCCTAGTCTTGATTTTCCACCCAAAGTGGCCAAGTTGTCCTGAAAGCAAAAGTTAAAGTACCTGTTCTTGGAAGACTGAGTTCAGAATCATTAACACTTCTGGAAAGAATCACTGTGGGAGCTGTGGGAGAGCTGTGGACTGACCTGCTTGGAGCACTGGCCCAGGGTTATGGCCAAGAGCACCGTCATTTTCTAGGAGCCCCACGACTACGAAATCTGGGGATTTATTTATTTTTTTTCTTTTTGACGGTACTGGGGATTGAACCCAGAGGCATTCTACCTCCAAGCTACACCCCCAGCCCTATTTTTTCTTTATTTTTGAAACAGGGTCTCACTAAGTTGCAGAGGGCCTCACTAAGTATCTGAGGCTGACTATGAACTTGTGATCCTCCTGTCTCAGCCTCCCAAGTACTGGGATTACAAGTGTGTGCCACCATGCCCAGCAAAAAAAAAAAAAAATTTAATTTATTTTTCCATTTTGAAACAGAGTCTCACTAGATTGCTGAGGCTGGCTTTGAACCTACCAATCCTCCTATCTCAGCCTCCCAAGTACTGGTATTACAGGCGTGTGCTACCACACTTGGCTTAGGGATATTTATCTGTATTATTATAAAATGATGTAGTATTTGCACATAACCTACATGTGTGCCCCTGTATACTTTATTTTATTTTATTTTATTTTTTTTTGCGGCACTGGGGATTGAACTCAGGGGCATTCTACCTCCGAGCTACACCCCCAGCCCTATTTTTTTATTCTTTATTTTGAAACCGAGTCTCACTAAGTTGCAGAGTGCCTCACTAAGTAGCTGAGGCTGGCCGCGAACCCACATCCTCCGGTCTCAGCCTCCCAAATGCTGGGATTACAAGCGTGCGCCACCACGCCCGGCTTCCCTGTATACTTTAAATCATTTCTAGATTACTCACCATACATAATACAATATAAATGCTACATAAATAGGTGTTATGGTATATTATTTAGGCAATAATTATAAGAAAATATGTCTGTGCATGCTAGGTATAGTAGCAACGGTTTTTGAGAAACACTTTTTGATTCCGGGTTGGTTGGCTGCAGCCGTGGCGCCTGTACGAGCTGTAATCCCAACAAGACTGACATTTAGAATTATGATAGCATCCGAGTGGAGGTTAAGGTTGGAGCCTAGAGTCGGATTGAGTTGATGTCAAGAACAAGGCTGCATTCGCTGTGCTGGGCTGGGTGGGCTAATTTATGGTTGGGCGAGGGTTGGATTTTGAGAACTTTGAGCCTGGATGGTAAAAGTAGGGGGCTGGGGCTGCTCGGCTTTGAATCCGGCTGCATCTCACTCCCAGAACCTTAGGAACGTCCTCTGCTTGCTCCAGCCCTGATTACTCACAGGGCCCAGGGACGGGGGCTGCTGTCCTGGCTCCTGAGCATGGCTGGGGCTGCATGAGGTTTGCAGGGGATGGAGCGGGGGCAGACATGGCAGTGACTGTTCTGTGAAAGGTAGCTAGCTGGTTGCAGGCGAGCGCTAAAGTTGGAATCCAGTTTCAGTGGGATCTGTGTTAGGACTGGTGGCAGCTGGAGCTGGGATTGGTGGAACCAGGCTTGGTACTGGGGATTGGACCTGGGGCATTCTACCTTCAGGCTACATCCCTAGCCCTTTTTATTTTTGTGTGTTTTGAAACAGGGTCTCTCCAAGTTGCTGAGAGTCTCACTAAGTTGCTGAGGCTGGTCTTGAATCTGCGATCCTCCTGCCTCAGCCTCCAAAGTACTAGTATTACAAGTGTGCACCACCCCTCCTGGATTGGGTTTAGTTTGTGGTGTGTGTGTGTGTGTGTGTGTGTGTGTGTGTGTGTGTGTGTATGGTGTGTGTGTGTTACTAGGGATTGAATCCAGGGCATTCTACCTCTGTGCTACAACCCCAGCCCTATTTTATTTTGAAATAAAGTCTCACTAAGTTGCTAAAGCTGGCCTCGAGCCTGCGACCTGAGGGTTCTCTGTGTTAAGTTTGAGGAGAGGACTGGGTGGGGGTATTGTGATAAAGTAGGGGCTTGGTGCTTGGGTTGGAAAGTGTGGGAGACTCGGTCTAAGGTTGGGTTGGCAAGTCGTGGTCAGGAATTGGTATAGGTGTTAAATTTGTGGGAGTGCTGGAGCTTTAAGGCTGGGGTCACATTTGCGGTTTACAGTTGGTGAGGACTGAGGTTTGATGTTGGAGTTTATGGTTAGAATTTCTGTTAAGCTCTCCTTTAGAAAAGTGGCTGGGAGCCAGGCATGGTGGTACACACCTAAAATTCTAGTATTTGAGAAGCTGAGACAGGAGGATCACAAGTTCAAGGATAGCTTCAGCAACTTAGCAAGACTCAGCAACCCCTGAGATCCTGTTTCAAAACAATATATAAACTCGCCATGGTGGTGCATGCTTGTAATCCCAGTCCTTGGGAGGCTGAGACAGGAGGATCATAGGTTTGTGGCCAGCCTCAGCTATTTAGTGAGGCTCTCTGCAACTTAGTGAGACCCTGTTTCAAAATAAAGAATAAAAAATAGGGCTGGGGGTTTAGCTCAGAGGTAGAATGCCCCTGAGTTCAATCCCAGTTCCGCAAACAAAACAAAACATATATATATATATATATATATATATATATATATATATATATATATATATGTTGGCTGGTGGTATAGTTTGGAGGTAGAATGCCCTGGCTTCAATCTCCAGTAACACACACACACACACACACACACACACACACACACACACACATACACACACAGTGGTTGGGAAGCCGGGCGTGGTGGTGCACACTTGTAATCCTAGTACTTGGGAGGCTGAGATCCAGATTTGCGGCCAGCTTCAGCTACTTAGTGAGGCCCTCTGCAAGTTAGCAAGATCCTGTTTCAAAATAAAGAATAAAAAATAGGGCTGGGGATGTAGCTCGTAGGTAAAATGCCCCTGGGTTCAATCCCCAGTACAGGGGGGGGGAAAAGTGGTTGGGGTCCTGATGGGCTTTAGTGTTGGGTGACGGTTGGAAATGTCATTGGTGGCCTCAGCTCATGTGACAGTGACAGTTGCGGTGCCCTCAGAGTAACCCACCAGTCCAAAAACCTTTCCTTCCTCCCCACCCTCCAGCCCCCTTCCGCCCGGCCGACACCCACAACGAGGTCCGCTTCGACCGCTTTGGCGACGGCATCGGCCGCTACAACATCTTCACCTACTTGCGGGCCGCCGGTGGGCGCTACCGCTACCAGAAGGTGGGCTACTGGGCAGAAGGCCTGACTCTGGACACCAGCCTCATCCCGTGGGCCTCGCCTGAGGCCGGCCCCCTGCCCCCGTCTCGCTGCAGCGAGCCCTGCCTTCAGAATGAGGTGAAGAGCGTGCAGCCCGGCGAGGTCTGCTGCTGGCTCTGCATCCCCTGCCAGCCCTACGAGTACCGGCTGGACGAGTTCACCTGCGCCGACTGCGGCCTGGGCTACTGGCCCAATGCCAGCCTCACCGGCTGTTTCGAGCTGCCCCAGGAGTACATCCGCTGGGGGGATGCCTGGGCCGTGGGACCCGTCACCATCGCCTGCCTGGGCGCCCTAGCCACCCTCTTCGTGCTGGGCGTCTTCGTGCGGCACAACGCCACGCCAGTGGTGAAGGCCTCGGGTAGAGAGCTCTGCTACATCCTGCTGGGCGGTGTCTTCCTCTGCTACTGCATGACCTTCATCTTCATCGCCAAGCCGTCCACGGCCGTGTGCACCCTGCGGCGCCTGGGTCTGGGCACCGCCTTCTCCGTCTGCTACTCGGCCCTGCTCACCAAGACCAACCGCATCGCGCGCATCTTCGGTGGGGCCCGAGAGGGCGCCCAGCGGCCCCGCTTCATCAGCCCCACCTCGCAGGTGGTCATCTGCCTGGCGCTGATCTCGGGCCAGCTGCTCATCGTGGCCGCCTGGCTGGTGGTGGAGGCGCCGGGCACGGGCAAGGAGACGGCCCCCGAACGGCGGGAGGTGGTGACCCTGCGCTGCAACCACCGGGACGCGAGCATGCTGGGCTCGCTGGCCTACAACGTGCTCCTCATTGCCCTGTGCACCCTCTACGCCTTCAAGACCCGCAAGTGCCCCGAGAACTTCAACGAGGCCAAGTTCATCGGCTTCACCATGTACACCACCTGCATCATCTGGCTGGCCTTCCTCCCCATCTTCTACGTCACCTCCAGCGACTATCGGGTGAGCCACCTGCTGCGCCGGGGACGCGGTGGGGCGCTGGGTTCTTGTTTCCTGGTATCTCATTTTGTCTGCTGATAACAGAGGCTGCAAGAGGTTAAGTGCTTGTTTAGAAGCCGGGCGTGGTGGCACACGCTTGTAATCCCAGTACTTGGGAGGCTGAGACCGGAGGATCGCAGGTTTGCGGCCAGCCTCAGCTACTTAGTGAGGCCCTCTGCAACTTAGTGAGACCCTGTTTCCAAATAAAGAATGAAAAATAGGGCTGGGGGTGTAGTTTGGAGGTAGAATGCCCCTGGGTTCCATCCCCAGTACCACACACACACAAAAAAAATAATAATAATAAAAAATAAAAAGCTCACTTAGAGGCCCAGAGGCTACTTGGATCCCAGGGGGAAGGTGGAAGGGTGGGCTAAGTGGGACCTAGAAGGAGCTGGGGAGGCCAGATTAGAGAGAGCTAAGAAGAGATGTCCGAAGCCAGGCGTGGTGGCACACACTTGTAATCCCAGTGCTTGGGAGGCTGAGACAGGAGGATCACAGGTTCACAGGCAGCCTCAGCTACTTAGTGAGACCCTGTTTCCAAATAAAGAATATAAATAGGAAAATAGGACTGGGAGTATAGCTTGGAGGTAGAATGCTCCTGGGTTCAATCCCTAGTATTGCAAAAAAAAAAAAAAAAGTCAGGACTCGGATGCCACCCCACCCCCCTCAACCTGGTGATGGGCGTGCAGAAATCTTTTTTTGCCGAGGGGTTGGCTGGAGAGGCGATCTGCAGATGAAGGCAGGCAGGAAAGGGGAAGCCGAGAGGCTAGGGGAGGAGGCGCGTGGCGTAGGGTGGAGAAGGGTTAACTCGGTGGAAACTGTACTCCAGTTGGCGACTTCCACACAAATAGGGTCCCACCCGGTGCGGAGTGTGGCTGGGGCTGGGGACATCTCAACGCATGCAAGGGGCAATGGCTGCTTCAGGAAAGGCCTCTCAGAGGCGGTGACGGGTGAGCTGAGCGCTGAGTGAGGAGGGTCCCTTGGCTGAGCCTCAGGACTCTGGAGTAAGCAGCTTGACGCTCCTGTTTTACTGGTGAAGAAGCAAGACCCAGGGAGGGTCGATCCTGTGCAAGGTCACTCAGCATGGGAGTGCGGAGCAGGGTCTGAATTGACAAACAATAATTAAAGGAGTAGAAAAATTATGCAAATGCCCTGGCAAAGGTCCTTCCCCTAGGCCAGAGGTGTGGCGGCCAGGGGCCGCTTGGCCTGGCTGTTCTGCTCGCACCTGCTGGGCCACCTGGTGGAGGCCAGGGTTGGGGAGGGAATCTGCTTTGACTCAGCCTGCATTTGCATATAATTTGCATTTGCATGCCAATCATAGATAGGGACTCACCAGGGACATACACACACACAATATCCAACTATAGTGTGCACATACACACTTGTGCACAAACATACATCCTCCCACACATGCAGACACGCACACATATCCCCCTGTGTGCACACAAGTGTGCACACCCATCCTGGCACACACACACATTTTCCTGCCTATATACATGTCCATACTCATATATCCTACCCTCACCCCCAAACACTTGCACGCACACACACACACACCTGTGCACTCACTACCACACATTTGTACACAGATACTCATGCACCTACATGCATGCACTCCATCCAGCCCCCCTTCCACACCTGCGTACAGCCCTGGGTAGATATGCACCCTGCGTGTTCACCCCCACAGTTGGAGCTCTGGCCCCCCAAGTAGACATTCTCCTGGGACTGGTGCTGGGACTGAGCCCATCCTTCCTGGAAATCTTTCGGGTCTTGGCAAATGGGAGTTTACTGCCTCCCCTGCTCCCTCCCCCACAGCCTGGGCGGGGGTCCTGGGGCGGGGGCCAGGCCTCTGGGACGGACACCGTGGACCTGTGCCCGCTCGCCCACTCACCCGCTCTTCCGCTCGCCCACGCAGGTCCAGACCACCACCATGTGCGTGTCGGTCAGCCTCAGCGGCTCCGTGGTCCTTGGCTGCCTCTTTGCACCCAAGCTACACATCATCCTCTTCCAGCCGCAGAAGAACGTGGTGAGCCACCGTGCCCCCACCAGCCGTTTCGGCAGCTCCGCCGCCAGGGCCAGCACCAGCGTGAGCCTGGGCCAAGGTCAGCGTCCCAAGCCTGCCTCCCTCCCTACCTGAGTCCTCCTCCCGCCCCAGCTCCCAGGCGGCTGAGATTCCTTGTCCGGGGGTGGGGTGCCCTCAAGATGGCCCTGGACATCCTAGCCTGGGGACCCATGGGGATGCTTCCCTCCTGGCCCTGCTTTCCCCATGGCGGACCTCAGCGTCAGCCCTGACCTCTGACCTCCTTTCCTAGGGTCTGGCTCCCAGTTTGTCCCCACCGTTTGCAACGGCCGGGAGGTGGTGGACTCAACAACTTCGTCCCTCTGAAGCCCCCACACTCCTGCCCTGACACGGCTGCCCCCAGGAGCCCAGTGGAGACCGTGTCCGTGGCCAGCCAGGAGGAGGCTGGCCAGAGCAGCGCAATAATGCCCACCCGAGCCCACCCCAGTCTCTTACCCACCTGCTTGCCCCAGCCCTTCAGTCAGAAGTCAGGGTCCTTGGCTGGGGAGCCCCTGCAGTGGCCACCAGCTGCCCTTGCAGCTGTGTCCCCTGCCTGCCAGGCCCAGGGTTCAGAGTGGGGAGAGCCAGGGTCCACTGTGCCCAGGCGCGGGTGACCGAGGACTGCAGGCCCCAATCCCCAATCAGCAAAGGTGCTTCCAGCCCAGCCCCCCTTCCTAGGGCCTTTTTAATTTTTATATAAGTTACTCTGGGATGGGGAGGGTGGTTCTTGTGGGGGCCGTTCCTCCTCCTGCACAGTAGTTTGTCCTGTGGTTTATTTTGTATTATCTGTAAATAAAGTGTCTTTATTTAAATAATAAAAAACACCACCCAAACACTTTTTTCCTTGACCCCCGCACAGTCTCACCCGGGACTGGTGTTTGTTGACTGCCCAATGCTAGGACCTGACAGCCTCCGAGACAGGCCCAGCTCTGCCGGGTTGGGGTCTAACACCGAGTAAACCATGCTTCCTAACAGGAGCCACTGCAGACTGGCCAGGTCACTTCTGGGGAAAGGCAGGGTGGCGTGGGGTGACCGTGAGCACAGGGAACAGCCGGCTTTTCTTTCTTTTCTCTTTTTTTGCGGTACTGGGGATTGAACCCAGGGGAATTCCACCTCGGAGTTACACCCCAAACCTATTTTTTATTCTTATTTTGAAACAGGGTCTCACTAAGTTGCAGAGGGCCTCACTAAGTAGCTGAGGCTGGCCTCGAACCTGTGATCCTCCGGTCTCAGCCTCCCAAGTACTGGGATTACAAGCATGTGCCACCATGCCCAGCTGACAGTGGGCTTTTCCATAGCCCGTAGCCGGTGTTCGGAGGAGCCATTGGTTAGTTCAGAGCCAGGCTGACCCGAGTGCTTGGTGCAGAGGCAAAGACGGAATGTCACCTGGTCACATGGCTCAGACAAAGCAGGAGAGTGCTTGTGAGGAGGGGGCGGATGAAACAGGGAGGGCAGAGGCTGAGCATCTGGAAAGGCCCCACCTGCCATTGGGCCTGGCAAGAAGTCAGGAAAAGGTCCTTTCTCCAGACCCTGGAGTGCTTCTGGCCCTAGGAGGGGCAGCGGAGCCCAGAACCCTTGGGCATCTCCCCGGTTCACCATCTGGGGCTCACCAGCAGAGGGCGCTAAGGCGCAGCCTTGGCCTCCGGGCGCGGCCGCCCTCCTGTGGCTTAGGGGGCACTGAGCGCTGAACCAGAAGAACATGGCAGAGTCCTGTGTTAGGAGGTGGGCAGGCCAGAGACATTTGTTATTTTCAAGAGAGCTCATTTGCATCTGCAGGCTGATGTGGCTGTGGAAACTCGGGTTAACAATTTAGAAAACGAAAACGGAAAAGCAAAAGAAGAAAATCGCAGGAGGAGACATTGCCAGCTTCTCCTCCTCAGCCGACATCTGGAACGTCGGGATGACAGATAAAATGCGGAACGCTCAGTTACCTCTGAAGGTCATGGCTGGCGAATGCATTTCGATATAGATTTGTCCCACACCAATATTTGAGACAGGTGTCTGTAAAAAGATTTTGTTTAATCTGACATTCAAATTTAACTGGGCATCAAGTATTTCCACCTGCTAATTTTTGGCAGCCTTATGGTTTGGCTCCTATCCCAGCTCCCCGGTCCCGATGACCCAGGCCTGGAGCTAGTTTACAGGGGAGCCCAGTGACACTTGTAGCGCCAGTCCCTGACTCCAGAGTGGCCTTTCCTGGGTCTTCCTGCCAACTTGGACCCATGGAACATCTGCCCATCGTCGCTGGCCCCCCTGAGAAGCCAAGACACCCCTCGCACCCCCAAAGCAACCCTTCTTTGCATGACTTGGGGGGTGTTTTCTTTAAAATGTAAAAAAAAGAAAGAAAATAGTAACAAAAATGGTTAGCAGCTAAAAAGGTATGCTGGGTGAGTAGCTACCCCTGCCGCCATTTAAGGGGCGGGGCCTGGGGTTGGGAGCGGAGTACAGGAAGCCGATGGCAAATTCCTGGTTCACATCTGCCCGCCACACCCTCTCCCTTCTCTGGCCTCGCGCCCACTCCCCCACCCTGCTCCACAGGTCTTTTTAGAGGACCACCTCTCCCCACCCTGATGGCGTCACAGGCCTCTACTGCTCAATTCAATCCTTCCTCATGTTGCAAAGACCCCAGCTGGCCCGTGTCTCTGCCTTATGTCTCTGGTTATCCTTCTGTCCCGTGTCGCAATCCATGCTTGACAAAGCCCTGGCACCTATGCCTGGGAAAGGGATGGGGGGGGCATGGATGGGGGCCCCCTGCTGGGTCTGTGGACTAGGAGTTCTCAAGGGGGAGCACTGGGGATCCTCCCCGGCCCTGCTCATTTATGGCGAACTGGCCATCTGTGGCTGTAACTACCAGGTTCTCTGCTTGAGGAGCTGGAGTTTACACTGAGGCACGGGTGTACAGAGAAGCCACTTCTGTCCTTTCAGCTGTTGTGTGCATTGGTTCTGTAAAAGCTGCAGGATAGTGCTCGGCCTGTGTGCGGGGTCTGACTCTCCTACTCACCCCTGAGTCCCAGGGACTTGGGAGCCGGTGGTTCTGGCCTCTCTAGACTTTGGTCCCCAGTCTTAACAGGGAGGAGGAGGGGAATAGTCGTGTCGCAAAGGGTCACTTCGATGAGGAATGCCTTCCCACGTTCGAGCCCTGTCCAGGAGCGGACCATGCAGAATATCAATATCCAAGAGGAAAGCCAGGCACCACGGCACAGGCCTGTAATCCCGGTACTGGGGAGGCTGAGACAGGAGGATTGCAGGTTTGAGGCTAGCCTTAGCAATTTAGTGAGACCCTGTTTCCAAATAAAAAATAAAAAGGGCTAGCGGTAGAGCTCAGAGGTAGAATGAAGAGAGAGAGAGAGAGAAAGAAAGAGAAGAAGGAAAGGAAGGAAGGTTGGTTGAAGCTCTTCCACCCCCCAGAGTCTCAGGGGTGACTGTTGCCCAGAACTGGGGAGCAGGCCACCGTTGCCCTCGGTAGCTGCTCTCGCCTCCCCTGCAGCGTGAGGGGTCAGGAGAGGGAGGAGGAGAGTTTCAGAACCAGGAGGAAGCCTCACCCACGCTCTGGCAGAGCAGGGAGAGGGGCCAGCGCTCTGCCCCGCAGCCGGTGGGACCTCAGCATAAAGGGCTGGGCTCTTCTCAGCCTCGGGGGGAGAGGCTAGATCTGGGGAACCGAGGAAGGAGTAAGGTGAGGGAGGTGATGAAAGAGAGCAGGGAAATGAAGACTGGGGAGATGAAGATCAAGAGGGAGACAGCTCAAACCCGCAGGGCTCTTGCCGAGGTATCAGGGGGATTTTTTTTTAAAGATAAATTATTCTCTCTGAGAAAACAGTATATGCTCCCTCTAAACAGTTTAAGCATTGCAGAAAAGTACAAAAAGAAAATAAAAGTATTACCTCGGGTTTTGTGATTCAAATATAACCATCATTAACATTTTTTAACATCATGCTAGACATATTTCTATGCGTTTTTTACAGATAGGAGGGATAGAAATACTTTCATAAAAATGGGATCATACCATATGTCTATTTCTTTTGGTGAAGATTTAATTTTACTTGACTCTAATTGAAGAAAATAGATCCGAAGTAAAAACTGAAGAAATTCTTGAACTTCGCATGTATTTCTTCACCATAAAAATATATATACAGCACCATAATATATATATATATATATATATATATATATATATATATATATCCACCCCCGCAAAAGCTCCCTCTTTAAGAAAAGACATGGAAAGTCATTGAGAGGCAAACATTCCTCCAGCCTCAGGAACCCAGAAGAGTTTGACCTCTGGTCAACCTTCTTACGATTTGATTGGAAGGGCTTGTCCTCGGGGGCAAGTGGAGGGTCTGCTGAGCGCGCTGGTCCCCAAACATGGGGCATCTGGCCCTGGATTGTGGTCTAGACAAACCATCACTTTTGTGTGGCTGCCGTCTCAACAATGGAATCCAGGCAAGCACGTATAGTACTATTATTATTATTATTATTATTATTATTACTGGGGATTGAATCCAGGGACATTCTACCTCTGAGCTACACCCCCATTCCTTTTTCTTTTTTCTTTTTTTATTTTGAAACAGGGTCTCACCAAATTGCTAAGTCTGGCCTCCAACCTGGGATCTTCTGGTCTCAGCCTCCCAAGTACTTGGGATTATCAGAGTGCACCACCGTGCCCGGCTGGTCTTTGGTCTTTCTTGAATTAATTTTTGTGTATTGTGTGAGATAAGGATCATTATTAATTTTGACCTAGATGGATATCCAGATGTTCCAGAATGGACTGTTACAAAGATTCCCTTTTCCCACATGGAATTCTCTTGGAACCCTTCTTGATCCTAATAAACACCACACTGTCTTTTTTTTTTTTTTTTTTTGCGGTACTGGGGATTGAACTCAGGGGCATTCTACCTTTGAGCTATACCCCCAGCCCTATTTTTTTATTCTTTATTTTGAAACAGGGTCTCACTAAGTTGCTGAGTGCCTCACTAGGTAGCTGAGGCTGGCTGCGAACCCGGATCCTCCGGTCTCAGCCTCCCGAATGCTGGGATTACAAGCGTGCGCCACTATGCCTGGTTCTTATTCTTTATTTTGAAACAGGGTCTCACTAAGTTGCGGAGTGCCTCACTAGGTAGCTGAGGCTGGCCGCGAACCCGGATCCTCCGGTCTCAGCCTCCCAAATGCTGGGATTACAAGCGTGCGCCACCACACCCGGCTCACCACACTGTCTTAATTACTGTAGCTTTATGGTTTAAGTCTCAAGATCAGGGAGGCTTAGCACTTCAACTCTATGCTTTTTTCCCCCTCTCAAGATTATCTTGGTCATTCTAGGCCCTTTGTATTTCAATATGCATTTTAGAATCAGCTTTTCCAGTTTTGCAAGAAAAGAAAAAGAAATCAATTTGTGGGAAATTGTGATCTTAATGATACTTGCCCTTCAACTGACCGATTTGTCATCTCCTTCATTTATTCCAGTCTCTAATTTCTTCCAGCACTGTCTTGTAGTCTTCTGTGTAGGTGTTCTGCAGTGATTATATTAAATTTATTCTTAGGCATTCGATTTTTTGATGCTATCAGAAATGAATTTTTAAAGTGTCATTTCGTTTTCCACTTGTTTTTTTTTGTGCATGTATAAAAACACAATTGATTTTTAAAATTGTGGTAAGTTATACAGAACCTAAAATTTACCATTTAACTTGTATTTCCATCATTTCGCATAATGATCTTTCTTGGTGTATGGCAAGATTTCTCTTAGCAATTTTCAGGTAAATGCATTATTATTAACTATAGTCACTGTGCTATATTGTTGCATGATGCTTCTCCATAACTTAGAAACTGAATCTTTGTACACTTTGAACATTTCCTCATTCCTGCCCCTACCCCAGGCCCTGACAACCACCATTATACTCTCTGCTTCTATGACTTTTGGCTATTTTAATTTTTTGATACTGGATTTGAAGCCAGAGGCATTCTACTCTGAGCTACACCCCTAGCCCTATTTTATCTTTTATTTTGAAACAGGGTCTCGCTAAATTGCTGAGGTTCTCCCTAAGTTGCTGAGGCTTGCTTCGAACCTGCGATCCTCCTCTCATCCTCCTAGGTACTGGAATTACAAAGTGCGTGCCACCACACCCATTTTATTTATTTATTTATTTATTTATTTATTTATTTATTTATTTATTTATTTATTTTTGTGGCACTGGGGATTGAACTCAGGGGCATTCTACCTCCGAGCTACACCCCCAAGCCCTATTTTTTTATTCTTTATTTTGAAACCGAGTCTCACTAAGTTGCGGGGTACCTCACTAGGTAGCTGAGGCTGGCCGCGAACCCGGATCCTCTGGTCTCAGCCTCCCGAATGCTGGGATTACAAGCGTGCGCCACCACGCCCGGCTCCCATTTTATTTATTTTGTTTTAATTTTTTGTTTGGAAACAGGATCTCACTAGGTTGCTGAGCGTCTCATTCAGTTCCTGAGGCTGGCCTTGAGCCTGCAATCCTCCTGTCTTAGCCTCCCAAATACTGAGATTATAGGTGTGTGCCACTATGCCCTGCTTATGTAATATTTAAAAATTAGGTACTATGATGTCCCCATCTATTGGCCATTTGTATCTGTGTGTGTGTGCGTGTGTGTGTGTGTGTGTGTGTGTGTGTGTGTGTGTGTGAAGTGTCTATTCAATTCAATTGCCCATTTCTTGATTGGGTTATTTGGTTTTTTTTAGTGTCAAGTCTTGTAAGTTCTTTGTATATTCTAAATATTAGTCCTCTATCCGAGGGATAACTGGCAAAGATCTTCTCCCATTCTGTAGGCTTTCTCTTTAGACTCTTGATGGTTTCCTTTGATGAGCAGAAACTGTTTAATATAATGCCATCTCATTTATTAATTCTTTTTTTTTTTTTTTTTTTTTGCGGTACTGGGGATTGAACTCAGGGACATTCTACCTCCAAGCTATACCCCTAGCCCTATTTTTTATTCTTTATTTTGAAACAGGGTCTCACTAAGTTGCGGAGGGCCTCACTAGGTAGCTGAGGCTGGCCGCGAACCCGGATCCTCTGGTCTCAGCCTCCCAAATGCTGATCATTTATTAATTCTTGTTTTAATTTCCTGAACTTTGGGGATCTTGTTGAGGAAGTTTCTGCCTGTGCCTATATGTTGGACTGTTGAACCTATGCCCTCCTCTAGTAGTTTCACAGTCTCTGGTCCAGGTCTTTGATCCATCTCGAGTTGACTTGTACGGATGAGAGGTAAGAATTTAGTTCCATTTTTCTACAACTGGACAACAGATTTGTTGAAAAGACTGTCTTTTCTCCAATGTATGTGTGTCTGGCACCTTTGTTGAAAATCAATTGCCTATAAGTGTATGAATTTGTTTCTGTATCTTCTATTTTTTCTTCATTTTTAAAAATTTTTTGCAGTACTAGGGATTGAACCCAGGGGCATTCTACCTCAGCCCTCTTTTTTATTCTTTATTTTGAAACAGGGTCTCACTAAGTTGCGGAGGGCATCACTAAGAAGCTGAAGCTGGCTGCGAACCTGCGATCCTCCTGTCTCAGCCTCCCAAGTACTGGGATTACAAGTGTGTGCCACCACGCCCGGCTTCTTTATCTTCTGTTCTGTTCCATTGTTCTAAATGTCTGTTTTTGTGCCAATACCATACCATTTTTTTTTATCACTAAAGCTCTGTAGTAAAATTTGAAGTCAGAAATTGTGATGCTTCCTGCATGGTTCTTTTTTCTTTTCTTTTCTTTTTTTTTTTTTTGGTACTGGGGATTGAATCCAGGGGCATTCTACCTCCAAGCTACACCCCCAGCCCTATTTTTTATTCTTTATTTTGAAACCAGGTCTCACTAAGTTGCGGAGTGCCTCACTAGGTAGCTGAGGCTGGCCATGAACCCGGATCCTCCGGTCTCAGCCTCCCAAATGCTGGGATTACAAGCATGTGCCACCCCACCCCGCTCCTGCATGGTTCTTATTGCTGAGACTTGTTTTGGCTATTCTGAGTCCTTTGTTTTTCCATATGAAATTTAAGACTGATTTTTCTAGGTCTGTGAAGAATGACATTGGTGTGTGTGTGTGTGTGTGTGTGTGTGTGTGTGTAGTACTAGGGATTGAACCCAGGGGCATTCTATCTCTGAGCTACATCCCCAGCCCTATTTTTTATTCTTTATTTTGAAACAGGATCTCACTAAGTTGCAGAGGGTCTCACTAAATAGCTGAGGCTGGCAGTGAATCTGCGATCCTCCTGTCTCAGCTTGCCACGTACTGGGATTACAAGCCTGCGCCATCACGCCCGGCTCTTGACACTGGTATTTTGATAGGGATTACATTGACTGTAAATCACTTTGGGTAGAATGGCCATTTTAATAATATTTATTCTGCCCATACAAAAGCAAGGGAGATCTTTCCATCTTCTAAGATCTTCTTCAATTTCTTTCTTTACTATTTTATTTTATTTTTATTTTTATTTTGTCACAAAGGATGGAACCCAGGGGCATTCTACCTCCAAGCTACACCCACAGCCCAATTTTATTTCTTATTTGGAAACATGTCCTCACTAGGTTGCTGAGAGCCTCGCTAAGTTGCCAAGACTGGCTTTGAACCTGTTATCCTCCTGTCTCAGCCTCCCAAGTCCTGAGATTGCAAGTGTGCACCACCACACTTGGCTTTCTTTAGTGCTTTATAATATTCATTGTAGAGGTCTTTTAGCTCGTTGGTTAGGTTTATTCCTAGGTATTTTATTGATTTTGAGGTTATTATGAATGGAATTGTTTTCTGGATTTCTTTTTCAGTGAGTTCATGGTTGGCATCCATTGATGTTTTAAGTGATTATTAATATAGGTAGATGAATATCTATTATATTCGTCACCGATTTTTATGTGTTGTCCTTATTCTTTATTAATGTTTGCCTTTCCCTCTTTTTCTGCCTTTCATGATTTAATTGAGCATTTTATATAATTACATTTTATTTTTCCCTTACATATCAGTTATATTTTTTAAAAAATGTTTTAAGTGGTTGTCCTAGAATTTTCAATATATTTTTTCAATCAATCCCAATATTCTCTCTCTCTCTTTTATACTTGGGACTGAATCCAGAGGCATTCTACCTCTCTATACCCCCAGCCCTTTTTAATTTTTTTTTTTTTTTTTTTTTGTGTGTGTGTGTGTGTGTGGTATTGGGGAAGGAACCTGGGGGCATTCTACCTCTGAGCTACAGCCTCAGCCCTATTTTTTTATCCTTTATTTTGAAACAGAGTCTCACTAAGTTGTGGAGTGCCTCACTAAGCAGCTGAGGCTGATCACGAATCCGGATCCTCCAGTCTCAGCCTCCCAAATGCTGGGATTACAAGCGTGCGCCACCACGCCCGGCTTTAATTTTTTTAAACAGGACTTCAATGAGGCACTGAGGCAGGACTAACCTGTGATCCTCCTATCTCAGCCTCCCAAAGACTTGGCTTACAGTCATGCACCACCATTCCTGGCGCCAGTCCACATTTAAATAAAACTACACCACTTCATGGGTATTGCAAGTACCTAATAATAACAAAGTATTACTAATTCCTTCCTTTGATCCCTTGGATTGCGTTTACATAAGCTATAGTCATTGAATTAATTGCAGCTATTAGTATATTAATAAACTCTTATCTGTTAGGTCAATTAAGAATTCATTAAAGTGGTGCTGTTTTGTTTTTGTTTTGAGACAGGGTCTTGCTAAGTTGCCCAGGCTGGCCTGAGACTTACAACCCTTCTGCCTCAGTTTCCAGAGTAGCTGGAATTAGGGGTGTGAGCCAGTGTGTGGTGGGAGTTTTTGTTTTATCTTCACTTATTTATTCTTTAATGCTCTTCCTTGCTTTTTTTTTTTTTTTTTTTGCGGTACTGGCGATTGAACTCAGGGGCATTCTACCTCCGAGCTATACCCCCAGCCCTATTTTTTACTCTTTATTTGGAAACAGGGTCTCACTAAGTTGCAGAGCGCCTCACTACGTAGCTGAGGCTGACCGCGAACCCGGATCCTCCGGTCTCAGCCTCCCGAATGCTGGGATTACAAGCATGCGCCATCATGCTAGGCCTTCCTTGCTTTTTATAGATCTGAGTTTCTGATGTACATCATTTTCCTTCTCTCTGAATAACTTAACATATTTTGCAAGGCAGGTCTATTGGCAACATATTCCCTTACTTGTTGTTTGAGAAAATTTTATTTCTCCTTTTTTAAAAAAAAATATTGTGAATAAGCTCATAGGCATTGCTTTATTTTTTTATTTTTATTTTTTTTGTGGTACTGGGGATTGAACTCGGGCATTCTACCTCCGAGCTATACCCCCGGCCCTATTTTTTATTCTTTATTTTGAAACCGAGTCTCACTAAGTTGCGGAGGGCCTCACTAGGTAGCTGAGGCGGACCTCGAACCCGGATCCTCCGGTCTCAGCCTCCCGAATGCTGGGATTACAAGCGTGCGCCACCACGCCCGGCCTAGGCATTGCTTTATTTTTAAATTTACCTTTATTGGTGCATTGTAACCTCACATCATAACGAATTTTGGAGTGACAGGGACATATGTGCACATATTTTGTCAAGCCCCCCTCCCCAGCTCCCACCCTCTCCTTTACTTTTTTTTATGGTACTGGGGATTGAACCCAGGGGCATTCTACCCCTGAGCCCTATTTTATTTTATTTTTTATTTTTATTTTTTGCGGTACTGGGGATTGAACCCAGGTGCATTTTACCTCTGGGCTATACCCCTCCCTCTATTTTTATTATTTATTTATTGTTTTTATTTTTTATTATTGGTGCATTGTAATCATACTTCTTTATTAGGTACAATTATTCTTTATTTTGAAACAGCGTCTCACTAAGTTTTAAAGAGCCTCACTAAGTAGCTGAGTCTGGCCGTGAACCCAGATCCTCTAGTCTCAGCCTTCCAAGTACTGGGATTACAAGCGTGCACCACTATGCTTGGTTCCTCCTTTATTTTTTTAATTTTGAAACAAGGCCTCACTAAGTTGCCAGGGCTGGCCTCAGACCTGCCCTCCTTCTGTCTGAGCCTCCCCAGTACTGGAGTTACAGGGGTGCAAATCCGAGGCTGGTGCACGGTAGGTAAGCACTCTACCGCTGAGCACACCCTGGGTCCCTCATACCACTGTTTTCTTGCTTACATGGTTTCTAAAGACTGAGATGCAACATTTATCTTTGATACTCTCTATGTAAGTTGTTCTGCCACCACCCTCCCCCCATTTCTTTCTTTTCTATTTTTCTTTTTTTTTTTTGCGGTACTGGGGATTGAACTCAGGGGCATTCTACCTCCGAGCTACACCCCCAGCCCTATTTTTTATTCTTTATTTTGAAACAGGGTCTCACTAAGTTGCGGAGGGCCTCACTAAGTAGCTAAGACTGGCCGTGAACCCGGATCCTCCGGTCTCAGCCTCCCAAATGCTGGGATTACAAGCGTGCGCCACCACGCCCGGCCTCCCTGATTTCTTTCAATATTTCCTCTTCTCTTTGGTTTTCTGCAGTTTTAATATAATATGCCTAGGTAGAGTTTGCTTTGTTTTGGTTTTGGTTCATTTGCGTTTTTCATTTTTTTTTTTTTTTTTTGTCATTCATCTTGCTTGGTGTTTGCTAAAAACAGAAAACAGAGGGCTCCAATTTCCCCTCTCCCCTCCCTCACGTAATTTCTGTCATTAGCATCTTACTTTAGTGTGGTTAATTTGTTACATCTAATGAACCAATACTGATATGCCATTATTAAAGTCCCTAGCTTATATCTGAGTTCATTTATTTTGCACAATTCTATGAGCTTTGACAAATATCTAATGTTACATATCCACCATGAACTGTAAGAGTCTTTATCCCATACTATTTGTAATGTCAAGAGACACATACTTCTTCATAGGTTAAACTCTTCTTGATCTGGTAAATTTTACCTTTTCTTTTTGTGTGTGTGTGTGGTGCTGGGGATTGAACTCAGGGGCATTCTACCTCCGAGCTACACCCCCAGCCCTATTTTTTATTCTTTATTTTGAAACCGGGTCTCACTAAGTTGTGGAGTGCCTCATTAGGTAGCTGAGGCTGGCCGCGAACCCGGATCCTCCAGTCTCAGCTTCCCGAATGCTGGGATTACAAGCGTGCGCCACCATGCCTGGCTTAAATTTTACCTTTTCTATACCCAGTTATGATAAATGAATTATTTCAGTGTATGTGCTTTTTTTTTTTTTTTGGTACTGGGGGTCAAATCCAAGGGCATTCTACACCCCCACCCCTTTTATTTTTTTATTTTGAAACAGGGTCTTGCCAAGTTGCTGAGGGTCTCATTCAGTTGTTGAGGCTGGCCTCATGTCAGCCTCCCAAGTACTGGGATTACAGATGTGCCCCTCTGCACCTGGCTGGTGTTTATACCTTTATATGATGAAATATATATATATATATATATATATATATATATATATATATATTTATTTTGTGGTACTGGGGATTGAACTCAGGGGCATTCTACCTCTGATCTACATCCCCCAGCCCTATTTTTTATTCTTTATTTTGAAACAGGGTCACACTAAGTTGCGGAATGCCTCACTAGGTAGCTGAGGCTGGCCTCGAACCCGGATCCTCCGATCTCAGCCTCCCAAATGCTGGGATTACAAGCGTGTGCCACTACACCCGGCTGAGTTGTACTTTTTATATATTATATATATAAATAAAATATAATATATTATATAATATACATAATATTTTATATAATATATTTTATATAATATATAATATATAATATATATTTTATATATTTTTTTTCTGGTACTAGAGCTTGAACCCAAGGACTTTCTATCTTCAAACTACAACCCCAGCCTCTTTATTTATGTATGTATGTATTTTTTTTTTGCAGTACTGGGAATTGAACCCAGGGGAATTCTACCTCCAAGCTACACCCCTAGTTCTATTTTTTTATTCTTTATTTTGAAACAGAGTCTCACCAAGTTGTGGAGAGCCTCACTAAGTAGCTGAGGCTGGCTGCGAACCCAGATCCTCTGGTCTCAGCCTCCCAAGTGCTGGGATTACAAGCGTGTGCCACCACACCCTCCCAGCCCTTTATTTTTATTTTTGAAACAGGGTCTTGCTAAGTTGTTAAGAATCTGGCTAAGCTCTTAAGGCAGGCCTTGAACCTGTGATCCTCCTGTCTCAACCTCCCAAGTACTGGAATTACAGGTGTGTGCCACCATGCCCAGCTTGATGACTTAATACTTTTATACTGTATATTGCTAGATTTGATTTGCCTATGTACTAGGGAATGAACCCAGAGGCATTCTACTTCCAAGCTACACTTCAGCTTTTCTAAGTTTTTATTTTGAAACAAGGTCTCACTAGATTGCC
Source organism: Graphiurus murinus (assembly GCA_004027655.1). Classification (NCBI taxonomy): domain Eukaryota; kingdom Metazoa; phylum Chordata; class Mammalia; order Rodentia; family Gliridae; genus Graphiurus; species Graphiurus murinus. The sequence goes on from PVLC010009910.1 coordinate 51,805, forward strand.
TAGGTTGGCCGCAAACCTGGCCTGATCCTTCTGTCTCAGCCTCTCAAGTACTGGGATTACAGGTGTGTGCCACTAAGCCTGGCTGATTTGCCAATATTTTATTAAGAATTTTTTTCAATAAGGGGATTAAACCCAGGACCTTGTGCTTACTCGGAAAGCACTCTACCACTGAGCTACCCCTCCAGCCCTTATTAAGGGCTTTTGAATAAAAGATATTTACCTGTACTTTTGGTATGTGGGATGTATTTTCTTCAGAAAACAATTTGAGAAGTGTTCTTTTTCCTTCTATTTTCTGAAAGAATTTATATAAGGTACGTGTTATTTCCTCCTTATGTGTTTGGTAGAATTTTACCAGGAAGGCCATCTTGTCCTGTCTTATTTGTGGGAAGATTTTTTTTTTTTTTGCGGTACTGGGGATTGAACTCAGGGGCATTCTACCTCCGAGCTACACCCCCAGCCCTATTTTTTTATTCTTTATTTTGAAACCGAGTCTCACTAAGTTGCGGAGTGCCTCACTAGGTAGCTGAGGCTGGTCGCGAACCCGGATCCTCCAGTCTCAGCCTCCCGAATGCTGGGATTACAAGCGTGC
>PVLC010009911.1:0-52380 GCA_004027655.1 Graphiurus murinus
ATTTCTTTGATTGTTATTGGTTGGTTTAAGTTTTCGATATCTTCTTGACTCAATTTGGGGAGGTTGTATGTGTCTAGGAATTTGTCAATTTCTTCGAGATCTTCCATTTTGTTGGAGTACAGTTTTTCAAAATAGTTTCTGACTATCTTCTGTATTTCCATACTGTCAGTGGTAATATCTCCTTTTTCATCTCTTATTTAGGTAATTTGGGTTGATTCTCTGTTTCTTTTGGTCAGATTGGCCAATGGTTTATCTATCTTGTTTATTTTTTCAAGGAACCAGCTTTTAGTTTTGTTGATCTTCTGTATTGTTTTTTTATTCTCTAATTCATTAATTTCTGCTATGATTTTTTGTGATTTCCTGTCTTCTCCAGGCATTTCTTTATTAAATTTATTTCCCAATAGTTTATTATTTTGGTACCACTGAAAATGGACTTGCTCTCTGTATTCCATTTTTGAAAAGTTCATTGCAAATGCATAAAAATGCAATTAGTTTTTGTATAATAGTCTTATATATTTCAATTTTGATGAAGATGATTTTTAGCAACCATAGATTTTTTCATACTAGGGATTAAACCTAGGGGCATTCTATCTCTGAGCCATAATCACAGCCCTTTTTAATTATTGTTTATTTAAAATGGTCTTGTTAATTTGCTGATACTGGCTTCAAACCTATGAGCCTCCTGTCTAACCTTCCAACATACTGGAATTGCAGCATGCACCAGTAAGCCTGGCAATCACAGATTTTTTAAATTATTGATCTGATTATATATATATATGTATATATGTATATATATACATATATATATATAATTAGTTCATTGTAGTCTCACATTATAATGTATTTCAGAGTGATGGTAGCATATCTGCAATATCTGCACATAGCACTTGGTGAATTTTTCCTCTGTTCCCTCCCCACTCTCTCCCCTTCCCCATACATGACATTGAGATTGGCAATGGAACAAATTTCTTAGTATTTTTTATAAGAATTATGTCATCTGTGATTAAAATTGCTTTACTTTTAATCCAGATACTTTTTATTTATTTTGTTTGTTTATTAATTATGATTAAGACATTAACAATACTAATAAATTTGATATACTATAATTCCATTAATGCAACCATAAAGCATTGATAATGTTCATCAACCCTTCTTCTGTCCTTACACCCCAATCTCAGACCCTTTCCAGACCCCAATAGCTACTTCTCCTTTCAGGATGACTTTTTCTAAAATTTTCATATCGTAAGAGACAACATATGCCACTTGCCTTTCTCTGCCCACTAGTCCATCCATATTCCTAAAAACTTCAGTTTTATTCTTCTGAATAATTTCCACTGTGTGTATATATTATATTTTGCTTATTCATTTATCTATTGTGAATCTAGGCTAATTCCATATTTTCGACTGTGTGTATATATTATATTTTCTTATTCATTTATCTATTGTGAATCTAGGCTAATTCCATATTGTGAACAGTGCCATATTAATGCAGGTTTTTCTTTTGTTTTTATGCTTACTTCATTTCCTTTGAGTGTATACTCATGTTTTGTATAGCTGGATCATAAGATAGTTCTATTTTTAGTTTTTTGAGGAGCCTCTATATTGTTTTCCATAAAGTATATACGAATTGACATTCCTACTAAGAGTGAACAAAGGTTCTATTCCCCTACATTCTCAACACTTGTGTTAATTTTAATTTTAATTTTTTGATGCCAGACATTCTACCTGGGGTAAAAGTACTGATTTGCATTTTCCTGAGGACTAATGGTATTAAGTATTTTTCATATATTTATTGGCAATTTACATTTTTTATTTTGAGAAGTGTCTATTCAGATAATCCACACATTTTCATTTGAATTATTAGTGTGATTTTAGTTAAGAGTGTGTGTATGTGTGTGTGTGTGTGTGTTTGTGTGTGTGTGTGTGTGTGTGTGTGTGTGTGTGTGTGTGAATTACTGGGCATTATACCTCTGAGCTACACCCCTAGCCCTATTCATTTTTTGTCACCAGGCTTTTGGTTCTTTATTCAGACAACCATCGCTTTCATTAATATAGGGTTCTAGTTTTAATCTTCTGCCTTTGCATATCCAGTTTTCTCAGCACCATTTGTTAAAGGGATCATCCTTTCTCTAGTGTATGTTTTTTGCAACTTTGTCAAGAATCAGTTGACTTTGGAAGTGTGGATTTATGTCTGCATTGTCTATAATGTTACATTGATCTATTTGTCTGTTTTTATGCCAATGCCATGCTGGTTTTGTTCTTATAAATCTTATATGTCTTGAAATCAGGTATTGTGATGCCTCCAGCATTGTTCTTTTTGCTCAAGATAGCTTTTATTAGGATTTTGGGTCTTTTGAGCTTCTGTGTGAATCCTAGGATGGTTTTCTCCATTTTGTAAAAAAAACCATTTTCGTTTTGATGGAGATTACATTGAATCTGTAGATTGCTTTGGGTAATATAGGCATCTTAACAATATGATTCTCCCAATCCATGAACCTGGGAGGTCTTCGCATGTTTCAGTGCCATCTTTAATTCATTTCTTCAGTGTTTTGTAAAATTTTTTGTAGAGATCTTTCTCTTAGTTACATTATTCCCAGGTACTTTATTTTTATGCCAACTTGAATAGTATTGCTTTCCTGATTTATTTTATTCTCAGTGAGTTTATTATTTGTTGTTATAGTTTGGATCTGGAGTGTCACACAATGTCTCATGTGTCCAGAGTTGGGGCTTTGGGGAAGTCATTCCATTATGATGGCTCTGATCTTATCTGTGGGTTAACCAATTAATGGTTAAACGAACTACTGGTAATTGGGGCCTAGTTTCAGGAAGAAGGTCATGATTTCTGCAATGGTTTCTGTTCTCTATGGCTCCTTCCTTTCCCTCTGCCTACTGGTTGCCATAAGTTGTTCAGATTTACTCTGCAGTGCCCTCCCACTGTGATGTTTCTGCCTTGGAGCCAGCTGATATTGGAATGAATCTTCTGAAATTATAAGCCTAATATTTTTTTTCCTTCTCTAAGTTGTTCTTTTCAGGTATTTTGTTTGCAGCATTGAAAAGCTGACTAATACATTGGAATATAGAAAAATACCAATTTTTGTGTGTTGATTTTTTTATCCTGTTGTTTTGCTGAAACTGTTTATCTGTTATAACAGTCTTTTGGTAGGGTCTTTAGGGTTTTATATGTATAGAATCGTATAATCTGCAAACAGGGATAATTTGGACTTCTTCCTTTCCTATTTTTGTCTCTTTTCATGTCAAATTGCTCTGGCTAAAATTACTTATGCTGTTTTAAATAAAGGTGATGAAAAGGCTTAATTTTTCTCCATTCTGTATGATTCTGTATATGGGTTTATTGTACATAGACCCTATTATGTTGCAGTATGATCCTTACATATCTAATTTATTCTGAAATTTTATCATGAGGCTTATTGTATTTTATCAAAGGATTTTTCTATATCTGTTGAGGTGATCATGTGATTCTTATCCTTGATTATTTTATGTGATGTATTATATTTATTGATTCATCTCTGGAATGCAGCTGACCTGATTGTGGTATATCATCTTTTTGATGTGCTGTTAAGTTAAATTTGATAGTATTTTGTTGGAGATTTTTGCATCTGTATTCATTAGGGACATTGGTCTATAGTTTTTTGCTGCTGTTTTTTTATTCTTGTCAGATTTTTCTAACAGAGTAATATTAATGTCATAGAATGAGTTTGGAAGGGTTTACTCCTTTTCATTTCTATGGTACAGTTTGAGGAGCATTGATGTTAATTATCCTTTTTAATTTTTTTGGTGCATTGTAAATTTTACATCAAAAGGAGTGATTTTTTTTTCTGAGTAGACTTTTATTGTAGAAAACAACCAAAACATGGTCTTGGTCCTTTCAAGGATGTTTATTGCAATACTGACCAAGACATTCCACACAATTGTAGTATTTCACACCAATTTAAGATATTTTGTCTTACAGAAAGAGAGAGGGGGTAGAGTAATACAACATGAAAGGCAAGTTGGGCAGTCCACTTACCACAGAGCTCAGTCGGCTGTGTTGGGGTCTCAGGTCTGGGTGAGTTGAGAATCTGGTCCCAGTCTTTAGACCTGACTTTATAACCAGTGAATCAACCAGATCCGAAGGTGAAGACTTGCCTGACATCTCCCAGCCGAGCTAAAAGGAGTGATTTTGTTCTTCTTTATGGCTGAGTAAAACTTCATTATGCGTAAAGTATCCATCAACAGATTAATGGATCACAAAACTTTGTCATATACACACAAACAGTGTTAATTATTCTTCAAAAGTTTGGTAAAATGCAGGATTGAAGATATGTGGTCTTTGGCTTTTTGTTGACACAAGTTTCATTGCTTTTCCAACCTCTTTACTTGCTATGGGTATATTTATGTTTTTTATATACTCTATTTAATTTTGTTAGGTCATATTTGTCTGGAAATATATCTATTTCTTCTAGATTTTCCAACTATTTGCATGTAGTTTTTAAAAATAATGTCTAATGATCCTTTGGATTTCTATGGTATCATTTCTAATGTGTCTTCTATTTATTTTTATTATTTTATCTAAGGGCTTGTTAAATTTTTATATTTTCAAATAACCACCTTTGTTTCATTGATCTCTGGTATTATTCCTTAAGATTCTATTTCATTTATTTCTACTCTGGTCTTTATTTCTTTCCTTCACTAATTTTAGGTTCAGTTTATTCTTATTTTTCTAAGACTTTGAGATGCACCACTAGGTTGTTTATTTGAAATAATTCCACTTTTTAATATAAGCATTCATCACACTAAACCTACCATTTGTACTATTTCTGCTCTATTCTACATGTTTTGATATGGTATTTTCCAGCAATTTTTTTAAATTTCCCTTCTGACTTCCTCAGTGACCCATCATTCAAAGTGTGTTGATCAGTCTCTATGTGCTCATAAAAAAGTTGCCCTTACTGCTTTTCAACCCTAGTTTCATCCATATGTGATCAGAAGAAAAATATAGCATAATTTAAATTTTATACTTTCTTTTTTTAAAATTTCTTTATTGATGCATTGTAATCATACATCTTGGTGAAATTCAGTGCATACAGGCAGAAAGTACTCATTGAGCTCTCCCCAGTTTCCACCCTATTCCTTCTCCCTCCCCTCATTCCTATGCTTAGCATAGTGATTGGCTTTGATGAGTTTGTATATGTACATCATGACCATTGAGGTGTTTCCCTCAGTTTAGCACTCTCTCAGTTAGGTATCCTTCTTCACTCAACTAAGGTTTCCCCTTTTTCTGTGGTCCCTCCTATGTTCCAATTTCCCTCTAGCTGCTGCATATGAGGAAGAACATCCAACTTTTAGTTATTCCTAAAATGGAAGTGATGACCCCTATCACTAAAAGAGAAATGATGAGGACTTTCTCAGTCATTATTGATATTGGCTCTGTTACTTGAAAGAGTCTCTGGTACTGGCTATTCCAATATTGGTAAGGAGTCTGAATCCCTCATTCTCTGATTAGACACTGGTGCAGGTCAGGTGCTTCACAGGGAGAGATGAGAGCAGGAATCAGCACTCTCTCTGTGGCATTCACACCCTATCTTGTCAGCAATGCAGGATGATTATAAGTTCAAGTGTGACCTATTAAGGGTATCCACATAGGTGTAAGGACAGTGAATTTGTGTTATTCCTCTCTGCTGCTGCAATGAGCATGCCAAACCAGGAGTAGGACCTCAAACGATGCCTAGATGTGCACTGCTAGGGATGGATCAATGACTAAGGATGTTTCTCCCATCCTCCCAATTTTTTCAGTTGTAATGGCCACTAGAGTTTGAAAGGGAGTGCTTTGTAGCAGAAGTCTGGCAATATTATTATCAGCAGAGGCACTTATAGAATCTAGAAAGAGCAGGAAACAGCTAGCAATGGGAAAAGTTTTCATCCTGATCTACTTGTGCTATGTATCCTTGGGGCAGGCCAGCAGCCAGTCATGGGGCATTTCTCAACACCACCCAGCATGCCTTGTTAGTGGGAGAGCAGTGGAACCATAGGGCTCTTTCTACACCATTTTAGTGACAGGTGCCTATGTGTAGTACTGGTAGAAAGGTGGCAGGAACCCTTAGGCAAACACCTCAGTCTCAGCACCCACGCAAAACTACAGACAACTGACAGTCATCCTAGTTCAAAAGGGTAGGTTCCTAGATCTCTCAGTTGTTGAGGGCTGTACCTTCCTTTCCTCTCCATGACAAAGCATCTGTTCGCCACAGTTTAGCACTCTCAGCCAGGTTCATATCAGTTACTCTACTGAGCCCAGTTCGGTTTGTGAGGCAACTACCTACTGACTGGTTGCAGTGGAATGTCTCTGGGGTCCCAGACATGATAAATACAGGTATTTTTGATCTCCAGAGATGTTCAAAATAAAATAATGGGTACTTTATCAAGGTGACTCCTAGCTACAGTAACCCAGGCGTATATTGGGTAATGCTGTGAATTCCTTTTCTAAAGCCAGGCTACTGTGCAGATTTCAAGTTTCTTATCTATTTGAGTTGTTAATCTGTAAGGGTTGTGAAACTTTTCAGTAACCAGGATTGTCATTATATGGTAGTATTTTACCAGGACTGTCACTTGGAATGTATCGAGATAGTTTGTTTCTCTTGCTTTACTGATATCCAAGGTCTCTTGATTCAAAATGGTTTCCGTTTTTTATATACTTTTATTGGTGCATTATAGTCTCACATAATAATGTAGTGTAGAGTAATAGTGGAAAAATATGCACACAACACTTCATAAGCTTTCTCCTGGCTCCCTTTGCACTCGCCCATTTTCCCCTCAATACAGAAATTGAGATTGGCATTGGTATTTTTACATATGTACATAACATGAATGGAAGTGTATCCTTCATTAATTCTCCATTAATTACCACTACCTTCTCCTAGACCACCTCTCTCACTCCACTGGGGTTTCTCCTCCATTATATAAAGTCCCTCTGGTATCCTGATTACTCCCTACCTTCTGCATATGAGAGAAAGCATATAACCTTCACTTTCTGTGACTGGCTAATCTCACTGAACATGCTCCACAAGTCCATTAATTTTCCTAAAAAATGACATAATTTTGTTTTATTTATTCCTAAGTAGAATTATATTGTGTGTATATCTCATAATTTTGTAATTTATTCATCTGTTGATGGACAGCTAGGTTGGTTCCATTATTTGGCTATTGCGAATTGTGCTGCTAATAAACATGGGTATGCATGTGCTACTATAACATTATGATTTCAATTGCTTTGGAAAGATACCCAGGAATGATATAGCTGAATGTTTTACATTTTTCTACTGTTCAGTTCCAGTCTTAGGGCCTCTTACATAAACATGTACATCTGTTCCTTTGTTTAATCTTTGTGAAGGACAAGGTGAGTGCTGAGTGCTATATTCATCCATATTATCTATTTTTATCTTTTATTTATTGCTCTTACCTAATGGTCCTGCCTGAACTTGCCTCATAGTGTTAAATGGAAGTAATGGCAGTGGACATACTACTTTATTACTCCTATTAAAGAGAAAGTATCCAGTTTTTCACCATAAAATGTGATTTTGGTTGTGAACTTTTCACAGATATCCTTATCAAACTGAAGAATTTTCCTTCTATTCCTAGTTTTTATCATGAAAAGGTTTTGGATTTTTTCCAAATGTTCTTCATGAATCTATTGAAGTGATCATGTACTTTTTGGTTATTATTCAATTGTTATAATATGTTACATTGATTTTAAGATGTTAACTAGCCGGGCGTGGTGGCGCACGCTTGTAATCCCAGCATTCGGGAGGTGGAGACCGGAGGATCCGAGTTCGCGGCCAGCCTCAGCTACCTAGTGAGGCACTCCGCAACTTAGTGAGACTCGGTTTCAAAATAAAGAATAAAAAATAGGGCTGGGGGTATAGCTCGGAGGTAGAATGCCCCTGAGTTCAATCCCCAGTACTGCCAAAAAAAAACAAAACAAAAAAAAAATATGTTAACTAAATTTTAATTTCTGGATTAAATCCCATGTGTTCATGGTGTGTAAATACTTTTTATATATTCCTGTATTTGGTTTTCTAGTAAAATTGCTAGTTAATTTTAAATTTTGGCATCATATTTTGACTTCTTGAACTTCCATTTGGAACTTGTATAATGTTATATCTATTTTCTATGTGATAAAACATCTACATTTTATCTTCATTTAATTCCTTAAGTATGGTTTTCTTTAGTTCTTTCTATAAATTTATTTTAGCTGTTTTGAATTTGTTGTCTAGGGCCCTTCAAAGTCAGTTTCTATTGCTGGTAATTTTATGTGACATTCTAATGTTGTTCCTTCATGTATCATTTTTATTTATGTTTAAAATTAGGCATATTAGATAACATATTAATCAGCTAGGGATACTAACCCCCATCCTATATGTCCCCCAGATACTGTTTGTGTATGTTTAGTGGCTTATAGCTACTTAGCCAATTAAGTTTCTGTTCTATACCATTGGATGTTTTTTTGTGAGTTGGTGGCTTCTATCATAATTTAAAGAGTTTATGTGTTTTTATTTATTTGTTTGCTTGTTTTTTGCCCCCATTTAGCCAAGGAAATATAGCTTGGAAGTTCCCTCTCTGATGGCTGCAGAGGCCATGCAGCCTTGGTCTTGTACACTGTATTCCACACACTCAAGAATTAATGTATTATTATTTTAAAGCCTGGATTATCAGGAATCCCTGCTGGGGAGTAGTTTCTTGTTCATTCATTATTTTACCAGACGTCAAGTTTAAGCCCATTGTGCCAATGAAACTTTTGCCCTGTGTGGCTTGGGGAATGCTTTCATGCTTTCAAGTTGGACAGGATCAACATATGTCTAGTTCTAAATGGTCCTAACTTGTATAGTTTGAGGCATACACATGGTCTTTTTAATGGGCAAAGTTCACTGGTTTCCTAGAAGGTATCTTCTTGACTGTCTCTTTCTCTGATTCTGTTAAACTTCTTAGTGCTCTACTGTTTTGTTTTATCAGGGAATTTCCAGCTAGCCTCTTCTTAATTGCACTCTTTTTTTTGTGTGTGTGTTACTAGGGATTGAACTCAAGGCCTCAAATATAATAGGCAGGTGTTCTACCACTGAGCTATATCCCCAGCCCTTTTAATCACGCTTCAATAAAATCATTATTGGTTTTGACAACATCCATAAGCATGGAGTTCTCCACTCTCTATTTAAAATTGTCAATATCCTAAGACAGGATGTGTGGTCTAGTTGTTCTTATGAACATTCTTTACTCCTAAGAAGACTTTCTACACTACTACATTAAGGCTGGGTGGTGGAGACCCATTTTCTCCTGAATGGCATCTGTACATGTAAGCACTGGTTTAGCAGGCTAGCAGCACATAGTCTTCTCAGATTGCCCCACACCACTGTAGAAGCTCTATCATATGAGCAAGGTAGGGTGATTGGAACATCTGAGGCCCCAATATTCTCAGCCTACTGAACCTGGGGTAGACCTTTTAACTTATGAGTAGAGATTTGCTGGGCTATCAGAGATCTGATCCTCTCAAATGTAAATGTCTAGAACACATCTTCAGTGGCACAAGGCTGGGGTACCAAGAGATTATGAATAGATTCTGCTAGGGTGAAACTAGAAGCTCAGACTGGGAACCTGGAGGAGATGGAACCTCCACCTGCTCAGAAGCACATGCTTAGAGTGCTTAGGATACAGCAGTAGGAGAGAGAGAGAGCACAGAATGTGAGAAAGAGACTGATTGTAACTCAAATGCCAGAGTCTTGTTCTTGTAAAGTTTAGTAATTTTCTTGAATTAACATTTCCCTATTTTTGTATCTATCTCCTATTATTATTTCCAAAGACTGCATATAACATACATTTTTAGAAATCATTTCAAGCTGGGTATGGAGGCGCACACTTGTAATCCCAACATTTGGGAGGCTGAGACCGGAGGAACTGGGTTCACGCCCAGTCTCAGATACCCAGTGAGGCACTCTGCAACTTAGTGAGATCCTGTTTCAAAATAAAGAATAAAAAATAGGGCTGGGGATGGGGATGTAGCTCAGTGGTACAATGCCCCTGAGTTCAATCCCTAGCACCGCAAAAAAAAAAAAAAAAAAAAAAAAAAAAAAAAAAAAAAGAAAAAGAAAAGAAATCATTTCACCATTTAAATAATTGTTTCTCCCAGGAGAGGATCCACAAATTCCTCACTTTATCATTTTGGAAGTCCTCTTAAACAATATATATATATTTTTTAATTTTACAAATTTACAGGAAATTTTTCTATATAGGTATCATATATTATTTTAATGTATTCACTTTTATTTATTTATTTATTTATTGCAATACTGGGGATTGAACCCAGGAGCACTCTACCTCTGAGCTATACACCCAGCTCTATTTTTTATTCTTTATTTTGAAACAGGGTCTCACTAAGTTGCGGAGTGCCTCACTAGGTAGCTGAGGCTGGCCGTGAACCCAGATCCTCTGGTCTCAGCCTCCCAAATGCTGGGATTACAAGCGTGTGCCACCGCGCCCGACATATTCACTTTTATTTAACCTAAACATTATTGCTGTGATTTATTCATGTTGCTGCATATAACTAGTATATTCATTTTAACACTTGTTTTGTGTAAAATAATATAGGTTCTCTATTATTGTTAGGATTTTAATTTATTACTTTCTAAATATCCTGGTGCATTGTACACTGTAGCAAGATTCATACTGATACATTCATGTATGTGCATAACATTACATGGTCAGTTTTCTTACCTGAATTTCCCTTTTTCCTTTTCTGTTCTATTGCCTGATTTATTTTCACACCTCCATTGGTCCTGCTCCTAATTTTTGTGAAGTACCCTTTCTTTCTTTTTTTCTTTCTTGCTTTCACATATGAGAGAAAACATGAACCCTTGATTTTCTGAGTCTGTCATATCTCACTATGATGTTCTCCAGTTTTATCCATTTTCCTGCAAATGCATAATTTTCCTTTATCTTTGTGGCTGAGTAAAGCTCCATTGTGTATATATACCCCATTTTCTTTATCCATTCATCTGCTAACAAACATATAGGCTGGTTCCATTACTTGGATATTGTGAATTGTGCTGCTATAAACACAAACATGCATATGTCACTATTTAGGCTGTTTTTGTTTTGTTTTTATAAAGATACGGAGAAGTGGTATAGCTGGGTTTATGGTGGTTTGTATCCTAATCTTTTGAGAAGTCACTACACTAATCTCTATAGTGGTTGTAGTAATTTACAATCTCAGCAATAGTGTATAGGTATTCCTTTTCCCCCACATCCTTATCAGCATTTATTATTATTTTTATGATCGATGATCATCATTCTAACTGGAGTGAGATAAAATATTTGTAGTTTCCATTTGCATTTCCCTAATTGCTAAGGTTGTTGAACGTATTTTTCACACATTTGATGATCATTTTTATTCCCTCTTTTAAGAAATGTCTATTTAGTTAATTTGCCCATTTATTGATTTCAGTGTAGCTTAGTTTTTGTTGTTGTTTTTATGGTGCTACAGATTAAACCCAGGGACTCATGCATGCTACACAAATACTGCCTCTGAGCTATACTCTCAGGTCCCAGAAGTAATATTTTAGGTCACTCACCTAAGCCCAACTCATACTACATCCTTACCAAATGCTGTGCCAAACCTATCTTTCTGCCCCATGTGATGATGTGCTCACTCTCTTCTGAGACAGCCAACTCTATCCATTGACAACTCTGATTGATAAAGTGCTCTTCTTTGGGTAGAGCTGATAAAATCTATCCTCTCTAATGGCTTTTTAAACTATTTTCCTGAGGAAACACTGAAACATTTTTCCCTCTGTTCTTTGATAACCTTTGTGTAGTCTTCTATTAAGGACCAAGATGTTTCATTTTATTTTCTTCTCCAGACCAAACATTTCTATCAATTTCAAGTATTTCTTGCTGAAACCTTTGTTTTATACCCTTTTTATTATGCACCAATTATTTGTGCCTCCACAAAATGCATATGTAGAAACCCAATCTCCAGTTTTGTTATATATGGAGTAAGGTAGAAAAAAGTTTTTAAAATTTCATAAGAATAGGACTCTGTTTCAGTCAGCATTGTCACTGCTGTGACCCAAAATACCTGATGAACACAATTTAGAGTAAGGAAGATTTATTTGATCATAGCTTTGGAGGTTGCAGTCCATGTTAGGCTGGGTGAAATCTGTAAATCTCAGGGCGTAGTGGCAGGAAGCAGAGAGAGTAAAATCCGAAGGACTCTGTTCACACATCATGAAGGCTGGAATAAGAGAGAGAGCAAGGAGAGGAGAGAAATTTATATAGTTCCCAAGGCCACATACCTAGGGACCTCTCTCTTAACCAAACAAGCCCCACCTCCAACATGGCTTCCTTGTCTACAGCATGAGTCTGGGGGACATTATAAATTCAAACCCTAACAGATTCTGATTTTATAGGATTAGTTTCTTTATTAAAAAGATGCCAGAAAGCTCACTTTCCCAAGCACACTGTCTTGGTTGTTTTCTGTCTGTTGCTATAACAGTATACCATAGTCTGGGTAATTTATAAACAATAGAAATTTATTTCTCATAGCAGGAATTCTAAGAGAATGGTGCTGTCCTCTGGTTAGGGCCTTCTTGTTATGTAATCTCATGGCAGACAAGAAATGGCAAGAATACGTTCTCAAGAGAGCCAGGAAGGGGAAATGGGAGAATTCTTCCTTTTATCTGGAATTCACTTCTGTGATAATTAACATGCTTGTGCAATAATGACATGAATATTTTCATCAAGACAGTGCCTTCCTGACCTATTCCTCTCTTTAAAGGCCCAACTTCTTAACACAGGTACAATGTCAATTAAATTTTGACATGAGGTTTGGTGGAGATATTCAGATTATAGCACCCTCTTATCTCCCATGTATACATACACTGAAGGAAGGTCATGAAAGTCATTACAAGAAGGCAGCAACCTACAGACAAGCAAAAGATCCCTTGCCAAACACCAAAGCCCTTGAAATGGATTGTAGTCTCTAAAACTAAGATTAAGTAAATTTCTATTGTTTAATTCACTCATTCTACAGAATTTTGTTCATGGCAGCCTGAGTAGACTAATATGCCAGACTATTAATTTTTCTTTGGACAAGTCTTTGTGTCTTTCCTAGTGTGTGAAATCTAGAGCTATTCCAGTAATATGGGTCTGGCCAGGAGAAAAGAGATCCATGTTTTCAATCTGGTAGTTAAATCTACATGAGATTTTGTTGGTGCTTACTTCACAGTCTTTTCTCCTGACATAACCCAGCATATCTGTCCTGAACGACCATCACATTGACCTATTCCATTTCCCAGAGCACTGATACCTAAGGCATTCAGACTACTCCCTGCTCTACTCTACTTCTACTCTATTAATTTATTTGATTAATATTTACTATCATATATTTGCAATACATATTTCTATTATGTGCCAGACAGTGCTCTGGGTGGTGGAGATAGATAGAGCACTGAATAAAGTAGACATTTACCTGCTATGCTGGGCTTATATTCTAGTTGGAAGAAATAGATAATGAAAAGACTGTTTTCTTGCCTTCTGGCAAGGAACAAGATAATACGTGGCTGGACACAGTCTCAAACAGAGGGTTGCAATACTTCTGTCTCAGAACCCACCCCTAACAGTTCTTCCCACACTTGAGAGAGCCAAGGCTTTCCCTATACCTGCAAAGAGTCCAAACTTTCAGTTGGGCTTCATGCTGAGGGATAGTAGCCAGAGAGCTGAAATACTCATATAAACTCTTTGGAGCTGAAGTATTAAGGGAACTAATGCTAATGAAGGGAGCATGAGGCTTAGAAGAGGTTTCAAGGCTCCATCCATGTTTTCTGGGCTAGAAAACTACAAGACTTTTGGGATAGAAGTGCCAAAGCAAAATACTGTTATTGTTAATATTAAAATAAATTAATCAGGGAGAGATACCCTAGGCCAGCTCGGGTGTTTATGGAATATCTTGACCCAGTTTTTAAAATGTCTGGAGTTCAGTATAAGCCAGTCTTTTTTACTCTTAGTCCTTTCTTTGTATTGGAGGGAAAAAGCCAGGGAAGTGCATTTTAAAGAAAGTGCAGTGCATGTGTTGCTCAACTAATCTGCATTTAAATAATTTAAGTCTTTATAAGAATGTTTAGATTTCAGGCAGTCGTTGAAGCTTTTAAATAACCTTTCTTTATAAATATGAACTTATCTTCAATTGAGGCCCAGTACTTGGGTTGAGTGAGTGGGAGTGGAAAAATTTACCATGCACAGAGGCTTCATACTGATGCAAAACAGGATCTTTTCTTCCTATTAACTTTCAAGGGGCCTAGTTGTTTTTTACCATGGTTTATTTTATTTTTAATGCAGTTGAATCTGGAATAAGCTCAGTATGAGCCCATCAGAGCAAGGATGTGATACTAAAATGGTAGGGGATAAAAATCACCTTGTAACCAGTATGGAAAATAGCCCAACCTTCTCCAGACAGTGGCAAGAATACAATAGGAAGTGGCTGCCAACTCGGTCTCCAGGACAACGTTCAGTTTCCACATTAACCTTTACTATTTGGCCACAGTAAAACTGATATGATCTTCCTTCAGTCTTCCCAGTTTGCTGTTGTGGTTCTTGAAGAGCAGGATCTGCTAATCCGAGAACCCCTAATCATGCCATGAGATCTGTTCCAAATGACCTCTAGCTTTGAGATTTCTAATAATGTTTCCTTCAAAATGTGGCCTTTAACAATGCCTCCATGCAGCTGCATCTTTTCTGAGCCATTGAGCCTCGTTTACCATTGAGCTAAGCAAGAAATGTATCCTATGATTGGATAATTTATGTTTGTCAACAAGAAGAAAAGGAGTAAATTGATTTTATCTTTGAATTTGTAATCAATGTAACAGAGAAGACTTTACTATATCTCATACCCATTGTGTTCTTTAACATATCCATCTTTTCCTTTGAATATCCCTTCCAACCCTCTTTTATAACCACCAACAAAACTTCATATAATCCTAATCCTACCCACATCGATATGTCTAGATTTATATGATCATTTTGTCTGGTGCAGTTGCTAGAAGAGGGTAGTGAATATACTTGGAGCAAACATGACTTGCTATATTTATCAAGGGGAGTGAGTGTAGAGGCCATAACTATACTATGCCTGAATTCTAATTTACTGCTAAGAGTGATAGAGATATAGAGGTGGCATGGATAACAATGCTGGAAATTCAAGCATTGTATCCATGACCTTTGCTTTAATCTATTTTTTCACACAGCAAACAAAGTGAGCATTTCTATTTTTATTAGTGCTTTATTGAGGAAGTTCACACCAAGGGCCAGGAACTTTGGGAAGACATTTTAGAATTTTTCTTATCATAAATGTCAATTTTTTATTAAACACTTCAACACTGGGTGACAGCATCGAAACAAACATCTAAAACTCGTGGCCATGAGTTTTATTCTAGTACAAGGAAACAGACAACAAACAACAGAATAAGTAAAATATAAGTTAAAACAGATGTTGATAAATGGGATAGAAAAAAGAGAAGGATTGGGAGAGTTAGGGTAAAATGATATTCAAATTATTAATAGGATGGTCAAGAAAGTACCCACTGAGAAGATGAAATTTGAGAAATGATTTTAAAGAAGTGAAGAGTGAAGTGCAGCTTGCAACTATCTGGGGGAAGGGCATTCCAGGCAGACAAAATAGCAAGTGCAAAGTTCCCAAAGCAGAAAATAAAATCCTGTCCCTGGCCTCAAACCCTGGCTCCTGTCTCCCTCGAACATCATTTCAGTCCTTTAGCTCTTCACATTCCAAATTTATTTTATATTATTTTCTTTCCCATAATACGTTTCCCCAGGACCTTAAATGACTTGTTTGTTTGTTTGTTTGTTTGTTTGTTTATTTATTTTATTGGTATGGGAGATTGAATCCAGAACTACTCTATCTCCAAGCTACACCTCCAGAATTTTTGTTTTATTTGAAATGGGGTCTTGCTAAGTTGCTGAAACTGGCCTCAAACATATAATCCTTATATCTCTGCCTCCCAGGTACTAGAATTATAGGTATGCGCCACAACACCTAGTTGGTGTTTCCACTTGTTAAATATTGGCTCCAGAAGTATTTTAGTTGAATTTGATGGGACTTCTAAGTATAAGATCATGTCATCTGCAAATAGAGATTAACAAATTCAGCAAAGTAGCAGGATACAAAAATCAATCTAAAACTATCAATAGCTTTTCCCTATGTCAAAAGTGAATCTACTGGAAAAGAAATCCAGAAATTAATTCCATTCACAATAACCTAAAAACAATAAAATACATTGAAATAAATCTAACCAAGGAGATAAAAGCCTCTACAATGAAAAAATATAAAACACTAAAGAAAGAAATTGAAGATTTTAGAAGTTGGAAAGACCTCCTTTAATCTTGGATAGGCAGAATAAATATTATCAAAATGACCATTCTACCAAAGTGATCTACAGAGTCAATGCAATCCCTATCAAAGCGCCAATGCCATTCTTCATAGACTTAGAAAAATCAGTCCTAAATTCCATATGGAGAAACAAAAGACCCAGAATAGCCAAAGCAATTTTCAGCAATAAGAACCATGCACAACGCATCACAATTCCTGATTTCAAATTATACTACAGAGATATAGACACATAGACCAATGGAACAGAATAGAATGTACAGAAAGAAATACACACACGTATACTCAACTGATTTTTTACAAAAGTGCCAAACACATACTTTGGAGAAAAGACAGACTTTTCAACAAATGATGTTGGGAAAACTGGTTACACAAGAGTCAACTCAAGATGGATCAAAGACCTGGAAATTAGACCAGAGACTTTGAAATTACTAGAGGAGAGCATAGGTTCAACACTCCAACGTATAAGCACAAACAGAAACTTCCTCAGTAAGACACTCAAAACTCAGAAAATTAAAAAAGCATTAATAAATGGGATGGCATTAAACTAAAAAATTTCTGCTCATCAAACAAAACCATCAAGAACCTAAAGCGAGAGCCTACAGAATTGGAGAATTTCTTTGCCAGCTACTCCTCTGATAAAAAAAACTAATATCTGGAATAGACAAAGAACTTAAAAAACTTAATGCTAAAATACAATTGAAGTGGGAAATTGAATAAACACTTGTAAAAGGAAGGAATATAAAACACCAATAAATATATAAAAATGTTCAACATTATTAGCAATTAAAATGCAAAATCCAAATTACACTGAGATTCCATTTAGAATGGCAATCATCAAGAATCCAAACGCTAGTAAATGGATGTGGGGAAATAGGAACTCTTCTACACTATTGGTGGGATTTCAAATTAGTATACTTGCTATGGAGACCATTGTGGAGGTTCCTCAGAAAACTGGAAATGGATCCACCATATGACCCAGCTATACCACTCCTGGGTATCTTCCCAAAGGAATTGAAGTGAGAATATTACAGCAATACATACACATCCATGCTTCCAGCAGTACAATTTATAGTAGCCAAATTATGGAACAAACCTAGGTGACCATGAACAGATGAATGGCTATATATGATGAACGAATAGTATATATACACAATGGAATTCTACTTAGCAATAAAGAAGAACAAAATTATGTCATTTACAGGAAAATTTATGGAACTAGAGAGTATTACACTAAAAGTGAGATTAGTCAGTCTCAGAAAGTCAAGGGTGAGCCGGGCATGGTGGCACAAGCTTGCAATCCCAGCATTTGGGAGGCTTAGACTGGAGGATCCGGGTTCATGCCCTCCACAACTTAGTGAGACCCTGTTTCAAAATAAAGAATAAAAAAATAAGGCTGGGGGTATAGCTTGGAGGTAGAGTGCCCCTGGGTTCAATCTCCAGTACTGCAAAAAAGGAAAGAAAGTCAAGGGTGGTATATTTTCTCTCATATGTGGAAGCTAGAGAGAAATTGGTTAACAAAAGGGATGTCACATAAAGGAGTAAAGGAGGAGAGACTCCAGTGGAGCAATGGAGGGGGATTAGGGGAGAGAGAGGGAAAGATATTTGATGAATACAACAGTTCAAATAAAGCAATGTACATATACACAATTATCAGTACCAATCTCAGTAACATGTACAGGGAATGGGAAGAAGTGGTGTGAAATTGAGAGCGAAATACATCAAGTGCTGTGTGTATGCATATTCCTATCCCTCTGAACCTCATTATGATGTATAATTACAGTGCACCAATAGAAATATATTTTTAAAAAGATGTAATGCTTTCAGATTCCCCCTTCAGTAGGATAGTGGTTATTGGTTTGTTATATATGTGATGTTATGTGTGTGTAGATATTTGTCCATTTCGTCTAGATTTTCCATTTAATTGAAATTCAAGTGTTTAAAAAATTCCCTAATATTCCTCTAGATTTTGGTGATATATGTTGTAATATTCCCCTTTTCATGTTTAAATTTATTCATTTGGTCTTCTCTCTTTTTCTTTTGGTTGGTTTGACTAAAAGTTTGTCCATCTTGTTTATCTTTTCGAAGAGCAAACTCTTTGCGTCATTGATCGTTTGTTTTGTTCATTTAATCTCTATTTTATTTAGTTCAGCTCTTATCTTTATTAATTTTTTTCTTTTATTGACTTAGAATTTTCCTTGTTCTTGTTTACCTAAAACATTAGGTATTTATTTGGGAATCTCTCAGTTTCTTTACTGTAGGCAGTAGCTATAACCTTCTCTCTTATGACTACTTTATCTATATCCCACAGGTACTAATATGTTGTATTTCCATTTTCACTTAAATCTAGAAAATTTTTAACTTCCCCTTTGATTTTTTCAGTGGCCCACAATTTATTCTAAAGTGTATTGATCAATCTCCATGTGTTGACATAATTTATATAATTACTCTTGCTGTTGAATTCTATTTTTATTCCATTATGATCTGATATGATGCAAAAATTTATTTCGATTATGTTGTATTTATTAAGAATTTATTTTGGGCATAATATATTATCTAATTTGGAAATAATTTATACATTGATGAAAATAATTTATATCAGTATTGATTAATTATCTGTAATTTCTGTTAAGTTCAGTTGACATATAGTGTAATCTGGCTCTTATTTTTCTGCATTGATTTTTTTCGTCTGAATGATCTATTGGTGGTAGTAAGGTACTGAAGTCACCTAGTAGTATTGTATTATGGCCCTTTATGTCAGGGCGTATTTTTTTTTTTTATAAAATTGGATGCTCTAAGGTTTATTACATGTATATTTTTAATGATTATGTATTCATGAATTTTTCCCTTTACCAATATGCAGTGATTTTGTTTGTGTCTTCTGGCTAATTTTGGCTTTAAGCCTGTTTTGATGGGGAGGAGGGTAGCTACTACTTGCTTTAGATTCCATTTTCTTGGAATACTGTTTTCTATCCTTTTATGTTCAGGCTGTTTATGTCTTGGCCAATAAGGTCCATATTTTGCCAACAGCAGATTATTGTCCTGTTTTCTTACATCACATCAGCTGGTCTGCATTATTTATTTGGAGAATTAAGACCAATTGCATTCAATGTTACTATTGAAAGGTATGCACTTATTCTAATTTTTTTTTTTTGCTTCTGGTTATTTTGAATGCTCTGTATTTCTTTCTTCTTTATTTTAGAAGTTTGATGGCGTACTGAATTTATATTTTTTTTTCCGGTACTGGGGATTGAACTCAAGAGCATTCTACTTCCGAGCTATACCCCCGGCTCTATTTTTTATTCTTTATTTTGAAACAGGGTCTCACAAGTTGCGGAGGGCCTCACTAGGTAGCAGAGGCTGGCTGCGAACCGGGATCCTCCGGTCTCAGCCTTCTAAATGCTGAGATTACAAGTGTGAACCACCACGGCTGGCTCTGAATTTATAGTGTTTGATTCTTTCCTAATTATCAATTTTTTGTCTACTCTTTTAGGAATATCTATGCTTTTCCATGCTCTCTTGATTGTTAGTATTCTGATTTCTCTTCCAAGTGCAGGATTGCTTTCAGTATTTCCTGTAATGCTGGTTTAGTGTTCATGAATTTTTTTAGTTCGTGTTTATTTTGGAGGGTCTTCATTTATCCTTCGATAATTAAGAATAACTTTGCTGGATATAGTAATCTAGGGTGTCAGTTATTTTCTTTCATGATGCTTGAAATGCATCATGCCACACCCTTCTGATGTTTATAGTTCCTTCTACGAAATCTGCCGTTTTTCTGATAGGATTGTCTTTAGAAGTGATTTGTAGCTTCTTTTTTGCTGATTTTAATATTATTTCTTTATCATTCTTTTTTTTCTCTTTCTCATTTTTGTACTTTTGGCAGTTGAAGCACATTATAATGTGAAGAGATTAATTTGTCCTGGTCATGTTTATTTTACATTCTAAATGTCTCCTCTTCGATTTCTACATTTTCTAGATTTTGGGGAAATTTTCTGTTCTTATTTTACTGAATAGATTTTCTTTGGCTTTATCCTATAGCACTTTTACCTGTCTATTCTGATTACATATACATTTGGTCTTTTAATGATGTCACACATATCTTATTTCTCTTCTTTCTTATTTTTACATTACTATGATAATTCATCTGCCTTATCTTCAAGCTCTGATATTCTCCCACTTGATCTTGTCTACCGATAAGGCTTTGAAATGAGTTTTTATTTGCCTTATTTTGCCTTTCAGTTCCAAGGTTTTTTTGGTCTTTTCCCACTTATTTCTCTCTTTATTGAATTGTTGTTTCCTATCCTGTGTTGTCTTTCTTAATTTATTCAATTATTTATTTATGTTCTTTTAATTGACTATTTTACCGTCATTCTTTTGGATTATTTGGCTCCTTTTCCACTGTAATATAATTGGAATAATTTACTAGAGAGTAGCAATATTTTGGAGGAGTCATATCACCATTTTTTTTCATATTTCTTGTGTCCCTGTGTGTAATTTGCACATCTGTTGGGATAAATATGCTTTCCACATTTATGTAAGGGCTTTTGTTGTGAGAAGCCTTCTCTGATGAGGTGCCATGGGATAGTTGTTGTGTAGTGTTGAATTTTATTTTAATGGGATTTCATAGTTTTGTTTCTCTGAGGCTTTTTTTTCTTTCATTACTGGGTTTACACAATTCATACTTTGGAGACTGAATAACTCACTTACTTTGTTGGTCTTCAAAAGTGGAGTCCTTCCTGATAGTGGAGACAGATGTGTTGTGGACAGCAGAGTTAGATAGGGACACTCTCTGTTATTGTATCTCCAGATCTCTCAGCAATGTGTAGTCTTATAGGATATTGGAACAATCTATGTTGAGGTTCCTCATATGCTCCATGTCCACATCTTCTGTGTCATTTCTCTTCTATTGCTAAAGGGATGGATATCCCAGAATGGTCTCAGACCCCCATTATCTATGCCTACTTAAGTCTAGGTCATTGGCTGGGGACTTATATCTCCACTTTTTTATAAGTTGAAGTATTCAACAAGATTTGAACAGAACTGAGTCTCTGACTGAGTCTTGGTTGTAGTAAAGTAAAATTTCTTTCATCTAAGATGGGAATATAGGGCATTGGCATCCATCCAACATCCTCAAAAAGTTGGGCTTGGTCTCTGACATTATATAGAAAGAGAAAGACAAACAATTGTAGTGGCAATTAATAAAAACAAAACCAGATAATGAAACAAAGTAAAAAGTAGATAAAAACAAGAACCACAATACCAACACTACCAACAGAAAAGAAGTGGGTAAAACTAACTTAGAATAACAAGTTAAAAAATACAAAAGTAAGATGAAGTTTAAAAGGAAGAAAAAAAAAGAAAAATGAAATATGGAAATGAAAAGAAGAAAAACATTAAAGATAAAAGAAGAAAAAAATTTAAAACAGGGTTAAGGCAAAAGTGAAAGCAATGAAAACAGAAAAAAGGAAGATAAAAAATTAAAATTAAATATTAAAAGTAGGAGAAAAGAAAGAAAATATATTCACATATATGTAAGTATATAATATATATATACATATATATGCAACACAAAAATAACAAAATTTTCATAAAAATAAAAATTTTTGTCCACTGAGATAGTCAATTATGCAGGCAAAAATGGATGTTTGTAACCTATGACATTGAGAGCTTCTTTCCATATCTTATTGGCTATGTACCCTTTGGAAATAGCAAATGCTGGGGGTTTCTCACCCCCTTTCTTACTTTGTTTATGTTGCTTCAAGAAACAAGCAGGAATGGTTTGAGGCTAGAGCCAATTGAAATATCTCTCAGTTGCCCTGCACCCCAGTATTACCTAGGGAGGAATGCAGAGCTTCCTGACAAATGTTTGATCTAGAGATTCTTGCTCTACACATTCTATGACAGGTATAATGCTGAATGCTGCAGTGTTTCACAGTCCCTGGAATTTTTCATGCTGCCCACTTGAAGAATGGGGAGGTTCTATAGCATTATAACTATCTGTTCCACATAATCTACTGTCCATGCCCTAGATTTTCCTGCAGGTGACTTCCTGATCTGCCAATCTTAAAGTAAAAGTGACCTCAGTTCTCTTATGTATCACAGGATAGTTTCCAACCACACAAAATTTCAGATGGTTTGTTTCATTTGTCCCAAGGACAAAATGGATCTCAAGGTAGATGACCACTGAGTCAGTGAAGTAATATTTCTGTGGGTTACTAGTAACAGGAAAGTGTAAGGATATTTGACTATTAAAGCAGCAAGCTCAGAAAAGACCTTCTCAAGATGCTTCCCTGTTACAATTCCACAAGTATCAGCTAGGAGATACATGGAACTTCTCCAGAGTTAGTCTGCTAGGTGAAGCCCAAGTCGACTGTCTTTTCAGACCACACTTTTATATAGTCATGAATTCTGTGATTTGTATTCACTTGAATTCCCTCTGTTTTTCCTCTACCACATCCACTGCCATGCCGCTATGCAGTCAGCACTAAGGTGCTCTGTCTTACCCTCTGTTCTACTATTTAAAGTATCTGAGTTTCTCTATGTCTCTGTTCACTTATTTGAACTTCAGTGTTCTCCCACAGACCGACGCCTCAATAAGCAGCTGTTCTCCAGTTGGTTTGATTCTATTCAGGTGGAGAATCAGATGGATGTTGGATGCCTCTAGTCTGCCATATTGAATCCCCTTACCCATTGTTTTCAAACATTTAAAAAAGTTGTTCTGATCTAACCACCTTGCTGTGAAGAATGAGAAATTGTCCACAGAAGTGGAATAGACTTGCCTAAGGTTATATGGTGAATAAGTGACAGAACTAATACTCTGAATCAGGTCTTCTAACTCTTTATTTATTGATCTTCTTTATCATCTATATACTTCCAAATGAAATGTGCTTTCATGGATGATATGGAAGATGGATTATCAGATGTCATCTTAGATTCTCTGAGAACTCAGAGGAAAGTGGTGGGAAATACAGCCAAGGCAAATTTAGAGCCTAGACATCCAGGCTGGAACCCAGAGACAAATGTTCGGGGACTCAATAAATTGGTCAGATAGCTACTTCTTAACCCCCAAAAGTATACAACATGAATATTCCATTATCTTTAACCTCCCTCAACACACACACACACACACACACACACACACACACACACACACACAGAGTTCTCTGTATGCCTGGACATACATTTGTGATTCTTGAAGATATGGGGATTATAATACAACTGTATGAATTTCTTCTTCCTGGTATATAAACAGTTACTTTACTTCAAATTATATTACAGAGCTATAGTAATAAAAATGACATAGCATTGGCATAGAAATAGACACATCGACCAATGGAACAGAATAAAAGTTACAGAAACAAATCCACACACCTCTAACCAATTGATTTTTTTTATAAAGGTGCCAAAAATATGCTTCTGGAGAAAATATAGTCTTTTCAACAAATGATGCTCTGAAAACTGGTTACCCATTTATAGAAAAATGAAAATTAAAGTTTTAATGTCACGTTCTACATTAATTAATAAAAGGGTGTGGAGCATTGATTCAGTGTTGGGTACTGGGGAAACTTGAATAAGACATGGTTCTCACACTCAAAGTGGCATATAATAGACTAGGTAGATGAAGAAACAGAAAAGTTCAAGTTTTTATAAAAGTCCTGGTGGAAATGGGCACATAGTACTATGAATTATTCACGGTCTGAAGGATCATTGCTTAGCTATTGCCCCAAATCTTAAACACCTACAAAGAGGATAAAGCCCACAACTCTTCTAGGCACATGCCTCTTTAGGGATGTCCACTAGCTCTCTTAAGTCCTAAAGAAAGAAAGTAGTGGCAGCTAAGGGCTGAGTGAAATTCATATGATGAAAACCATAAGAGTAGCCTAGTAGGATAGAAAAATACCTGAAAAGTTCATAAACCAGGAAACAGCCTTTCTAGACATTTAAAGGCAACTTTTGAAGATAATGAAGCCGCTTTTTAATGTACTGACTTTAAAAAGTCTTTAAAATATACAGTTACAAAGCAGGTCACAAAACAATGCATATAATATGGCCCCTATTATAGATCACATTTATATACAAATACATGCACAAAATGCTGTGGAAGGATACATGTCAGACTTAACTGTTCATTCTAGAGTACAAAAGTAGATTGGGATGGGATTGAGAGGAAAAGACCTATTTATAAATTAGAATACTTGAATTTTTTGGAATATAATATTTAAATTAGATGGCTATGTTTAATTATGAGATTATGTTTTGCCTTTCTCTTTTTTCTTTTATTGGTGCATTGGAATTATATATCATACTGATGTACAGAATGATAGTAATATACCTGTGCACATCTCATGGGGCATTTCCCTCTGGGTACCACTTCTTCCCCCTTCTCTCTCTCATGGATTTGATTTCCCTTATCTATATAAAAGGAGAGGTTAAACATGATGCCATGTAGAGTTCTTTCCAACTCCATTGTGTTTGTCAGTTTTTCATCACTGTGACAAAAATACATGATAAGAACAACTTAGAGGATAAAAGAATTGTTTGAGCTCATGGTTTCAGAGGTTTTAGTCCATGATTGTCTGGCTACATTGCATTGAGCCTCAGGTGAGGCAGAACATCCTAGCAAAAGGGCATGGCAGAAGAAAGCTGCTCAGCTTATGGTAGCCAGGAAGCAAAACCCAAGAGAAAAGAACCAAGGACAATATATGGTCTCCAGTGACATGTCCCTTGTGACTTCCTCCAACCATGTCCCACTTGCCCACACAGTCTTTACCACATCCTACTATTCTTATTTTGTCCTGGATTTTTTCACTCTTCCTGGATTTTAATAAGTGAATATTGAGCCTAAATTTTGGAGTTAAACTTTATATCTCTTAAATTTCTATATTTATAAATTTCTTGTTCATTTTGGCTTAGCATTCCAGATATTTGACCCCATTTTAAGATCTTAATCCATCCATCTATAAAATTAACCTTGGTTGATCTTTAAAATTGATATAAATTTCTTCTTTAATTTTCTTCATCTTTGATTTAAAAATATTAAACAGAACAGAACTTAGTAAATCTTTCCACATTGAACAGAACTAGCACTGAGTACAGTGTTTGCATAGGACAATTCTACTCCAAAATTCACCAAATAATATTCTCATTTTGTTGATATTTTAAGATATTATTAACTGAAAATCTTACAGAAGATTTTGATAGGTGTTTGTTTGAAATCAAGTTAATACTCCTCAGATTTACCAGCATAGAAATCCTGTTATGAAATAAAATTAAAACACTTTTGAAAAAGTTAATATAAGTAAACCCAACAATGCTCCTGATGATCATTTTTTTCTTTTCTAAAGAAAAGAAAAATTGAACTGATGTTATCTTCTAGAATTTTTATTTGAATCAAGATTCTTGATTCCCTGTTTCCAGGATCTAACCTTAACCCATTTATTACTTTTTAAGAAAATCAGTTCATTTGCCAATCACTAGTATTCAAAGCTTAACACAAATGTTCTTGGACTTCGCTACTCCATAGAAGAGTGGCCAAATTTTAATTCTAGGCCCACTGAAGCCTTGAGGCATCTGGTTGGAGCCAGAATGCTCTCTGGACATGCACTTTACTTACTTAAACACATTCCAAGATTAATAAAGAATTGAAAAATAGGGGCTTCAGAAGAGCAGCAGGTGTAAGGTAACCATGGCTTTGGTATTACACTTAAGGAGTTCCCAAATGAGTTCAGAAAATACCTTATATTCTGGAAAAAATATTTTTGGAAAGTGAATTAGAATAATTTGGTTATGTTAATATTCATTCATTCAATAAAAAATGCCATAACCATTGGGAATACAGAAATTAGTCAGATGTGAAACCTCCCCTATGAAGTCCAGAGAGGAGATGAGAAAGGTATATGACTGAAAAGGATCTTTGAGATTAAGTAACAGGCCCCAAAACAATTTAATATTTCATACAAATTCCATATGGTTTTGTAACCATATCCTTCTGTAACCTACTTTTTGAGATAACTAGAAAATATAGTGTCAGTGGAGAAAGCATGATAAATGCATTTAACATTGTAAAGAGATACACGCCCTAATATCAGGTCTATTACTTACCTGTCAGTATGGCCTTGGAGCAATTTCATTCTCTCTCTGTGCCTTGTACCTCCCAACTGTAATCTGAGGAGATGGAAGAACATGGTAATAATCAGAAATAATTCTTTCTAGTATTACAAATATCAACATGGGATGTATCATGCAAACTCGAGAGGGTTCTGAACATGTTTAATGCCATTTTCAGAAATGAAATAGACAGTGGTCAGAGCTTGAGCACAAACAAGAAATGAAGCATCACCCATTATCCGTGCATGAACTCCAAGTCTATACTAACTCTGTATGTCATGGACAGATTTTTCTCTCTTGCCTGAACTGCTACATCTTTCAACACCCCTTAGATGAATTAAGACAATCTATGTGGCCTCAGAGGAGGTCAGTGAAAGACAGTTTCAGGTTAGAGACACAGACAGCTCTTTCTAATGACTGAGTTCCAGAATGTCTGGCACAAGGAGAAAGCTCTGTACAGGTGGGTCTTCTCCAACTGTGAGAGATCAATTATTCAACAATTAAAACAAAAATAAGATGATATATTAGACAAAAGGGTAGTCAGAGCATATAAAATGAATTCACAAGCAGAGCATGTTAACACATGCCTGTAACTGTAATACTTGGGAGACTGAGATGGGAGAATTACAAGTTCAGGATCAGCCTCGGCAACTTAGGGGGACTTTCAGAAACTTAGTTAGACCCTGTTTCAAAAGAAAAAATAAAATGGGCTGAGAGTGTAGTTTGGAGGTAGAATTCCCTTGGATTCAACCCCCAGTACTAACAACAACAACAAAAAAACAGAAAATGAATTCACATATGCTCAGTTGTAATGGTTTGGAAATAGATGTCCCCAGCCCTCACAGAAACAAGGTAGCAATGTTGGAAACAGGGCTTGGTTGCAATTTCAGCAGTGGATAAATCCTCTGTGGATTTATCTGGGTGGTAGTCTAGGCTGGTAGGTGTGGCTGGAGTGTAGTCTTGAGGATTATATATGGTTCCTTCTCCCCTTGCTTTCACTCTTTCACTCTTGATGTGAGAGCAAAGTCTTGTTCTCTCTCTCTCTCTCTCTCTCTCTCTCTTAGCTTCCCACCACAATGCCTTGAGATCTGTGGCCCCCCGTCTCACCTCCAAATCTCTAAGAAAACCATTAGCAAATAAATCTTCTTTCCCCTAAGTTACATGGTCAGTCTTTTAGATTATAGCAGTGAGAATGCTAAGACATGAGCACTAGTATGTGCCAGCCTACGTAGTAAGCTTTAAAAGAAGAGAGACCAATTGGAAGCTGCTCGTTCCTTCAAAGGGATAAATTAATTTATCAAGAATATATTCTACACTTGTTATGTTTTAGTAAAAATTTCAGGTACTCAGAATTCACTAATGAACAAAAAAGATAAGCTCTTTAATCTGGAGAAGACATGTTCAATCTGGTGAGGAGATTAAAATCCTTGGTATTATAAATATAGAGAACAAGAAAATAATTATAATCCATCATTTCTCCTTGAGGTTCTTAAAATTATTTGAGGAAATAATATTACTACTCAAGTAACAAAAGAGCATTTCAAAGAATGGCATAATGAAGAAACACATTCTCTGGCATGAATGGTTTTCCTGTCTTGACTGGACTACAACTTCCATTAAGAATTCGTTTTTGACAAGGGTTAACTTAATCATATTTCTCACTATATGGCATTAGTTATCATTAGTCATTGCAAAGTTCCTCTCTTCTTTTGTTTATTTGTTCACATATTTATTTACTTTTTTAAAAATTTCATTTTCAAATTATATTACATCATTAATAACTAGCCAATCCATCCCACGGGCACTGTTATAGTTAGAGATAAAATGTCCCTTAAAAGAGCTCATTTATTAATGTTTAGAATTGATGTGATTGAGTCATGAGGGTTGTTATCTCAGAAGTGGATACATCTGTTTTAATGGATTTACCTGAGTGGTACCCAGTAGGCTGGTAGGGTGTGGCTGGAGGAGGTAGTTCCTGAGGTGTGACCTTGGAGATTATATAATAGTTCATCCTCTCTCTTGCTTCCAGACTCAGTGATGTGAGGAACACAGCCCATGTGCTCTCCCTCTGCCTCCCACCTTCATTCCCTGAGATCCACTGTCCCCAGTCTCACATAGATTGAGCCTCAAACTGTAAGAAAATATGCCTTCTTTCCTCAAAGTCATATGGTCAGTCTTTAGATTATAGCAGCAAGAATGCTGATGGATACAGGCACACATTTGTTTCAAGAATCCTTCTTTGTTCTCTGTTCAAATGTTACCTTCCCAAAGAAGTCTTTTTTGATTCTCCTGTTCAAAATCTTAGCTCCAAGTTATTTTTAATCTTCTTATCCTAATTTTCATATCCTTATAGAATGTATCACTACTTAAACTTCAATTACTGAACACTTTCATTAAAATGCAAGTTCCATGAGAGTAAGAATGTTGTATTATACAATATTGTATACTAGATCTTGAAACAGTGCCTCTCACAAAGTAATTGGTTAACAAATAATTGTGGAATCAATGTATAAATGAGTGGGCAGTGAATAAATGAAAGTAAGTTAAGTAATAACTAGTGAAGTTTAAAAGTTTTCAGAGATGACCTGTCAATACTTGAAACGTTGTGTATTTCCAAAATTAATCTTTTCCGTTTTATATACTTTTAATGATATATTCTTTCAGCAAACAGCCACTGCTTACACTGTAGTAGTCACTGTGCTAGGCATTGCAGAGACAAAAGCAGAAAAAATAAAGTCTTTCTTTCCTTCAAAGAGATTTAAATCCAATAAGAAAGATGGACTCATAAATGGATAATTATAATACAGTGAGCAGATCTCAAACATTTTAGATTTACTGCCCCCTTTTCAGAAAAAAATTACTCAGTAACCCTGTGGGTGCTTCTACACCCCCTTATTTTTATTCTATGCCACTTAATTGCATCTGAGTCTACTATCACCCCCTTAGGGGTGTTATTTCCAACTTGAGAAAGCTATGGTAGTGTGACAAAAACTTTAACTTACCTATGGAAAAAGAGCTATGGTATTTCAGAAAAAGAAGAAGTGAGTTTTAGAAGGGCAAGAGATATCTTAATAGACATGATGATATTTGATTTACTCTTTCAACAAAGATTATATAGCACCTGCCATATGTCAACACTGTGCTAGATACCAATGTCACAGTGGCAACTGTGACTGAGGCCCAAAATGAGAAAAACAGAGAACAAAACAAGGAGCTTTCACCCTCAAACCCAATGAAACTAAGTTATAAGCCATTTTGTGTGATTGTCAGTGTGAGAGGCTCTCAAGCAATTGAAAAGTCAAGCAAAAAGGACTTTTGGCAGCCTCTTGGAAGAAGACATGCTGTGGAAAGACAGAACAAACAGAAGTTTCAAATAAACTAAAATTGATCCTGCTAAGTAATATAGCATTGCTTCAGCTCCCTGAAATGGAAAGGTGAGCCTCTTGTTTCAATGTTTAGGTTATCTTGGATCTAGGTTCTGATATCTCACAGAAAACCAGATGCGTGAAATATGCTTGGAAGTCAGATAATTAAAAAGTCAACAATAAGGGTTACAATGCATATTTCAAAATAGTTTGGTGAAGGGTATTAAGTTTTGAGTGTAAATTCTCCAGCTACTTTTGATTGACTTGGTTGCTTTGAAAAACCATAATTTCTCAGAAACATTTTCATCATAGCACAACCACGCTTATAAGTCACTGTAGCAAATACTCCAAATGGCAGTCATTGATTAGCAATTAAGCTGCTTCTCACATGGGAAACTCCAGAGTGAAGAGCTTCAGTGTTTTACAGTAGAATGATGAAGGTGGCCTAGAAAGAACTTTTTTTAAAGCCAGGCATGGTGGTGCACACTTGTAATCCCAGTACTTGGGAGGCTGAGATAGGAGGATCACAGGTTCGAGGACATCCTCAATAAGTAGTGAGACTCTCATTAACCTAGTAAGACCCTGTTTCCAAAAAAGAAATAAAATTGGGCTGAGGGTATAGTTCAAAGGTAGAATGCCTCTGAGTTCAATTCCCAGTACCACAAAAGGATAAAAAATGAAAAAATAAAAAAGCTAAAAATTATCCCAATTCCATATTAATCATTATAAATAAAAGAAATGTTACGATTCCAAGAATAATTATTTTATTGGTTCTATTAAAATATATTTAAGAAGGTTCTTGAGTTCTCTGAGCAACACCAGTTAAAATAGTAAGAAATAGATATAAAAGTTATATACAATGCCACTAAAACTTAGAACAGGCACTTAAATTGCAAGCTTTTAAACTATTCAGAGAAGACTAAGATCATAGTACCACATGTTGCATGTTCTTCTTATATTGTGCATCATAATATCATGTACAAAGAAGTGCTTGTGCCAAACTAATAGGCCTATATGTTAGTTGTCCACTTAAATAGACATACACTGACAGAATTCAACGAAAGACTAAGACAAAATTAACACCTTTCTGAGCAATGAACAATGACACATTTAGAAGAAAGTTAAGTATAATGTGAAGATATGATAGGAGCTTTATTTCAATATCTGTATGAAAAAAATATTAACCATGCAGTCCAAGTTAAAGCATAACTGGTTCCTAGGGCAAATTTTGTGTATCACATATATATTTTCTTGTGGATTTTGTTTCTTATTACAATTTTAAAATCATTCTTTATATATTATATTATCATATATAAGTGTATAAATATATTTCTGTATGTGTATATGTATATTTTATTATATATATATTAAAATGAAACTAAAATCAATTGTGGTTTTTCTGAAGCATTTCCAATAGACCAAATCATAGTTATTCATCAGCTCAAAAACTAAACTGTGAAGGCAAAAATCTCATTTTCTTTAAACTTATGTTTCTCAAACTTTGGTTAATAACCCATTAAGAAGGCACGAGTTAATTTAGTGGGTAGATTGGGACTGGATATATATATAGTAGTTTATATGTACACATACTAAGTTATATATATTTATGTATGCTATGCATAAATATATTCTATTTTATATATGTGTATATTCCACTTATATTCATCTATCTATGTCTTATATATTAGATTATCTCATATTTGTCTTTAATAAATTTGGAGGGCACCTGAGAGTATAGTTTATTTTTATTTATTTATTTTTTTATTTTTTGCGGTACTGGGGATTGAATTCAGGGGCATTCTACCTCTGATCTGTACCCCCAGGCCTATTTTCTATTCTTTATTTTGAAACAGGGTTTTACTAAGTTGCAGAGTGCCTCACTAGGTAGCTGAGGCTGGCCGCGAACCCAGATCCTCCGGTCTCAGCCTCTCAAATGCTGGGATTACAAGTGTGTGCCACCATGCCCAGCTGAGAGTATAGTTTAATTGTTAAATATTACCTAGCATGTGTGAGGCCCTGGGTTTGATTTTCAGCACTGCCTAAAAATTATTTTAAATAAAATTTGTTTCAGTTATAGACCACCCTCACACAAATGTAACAGTGACAAATATTTATTTTCTTACTGTGGATCTCAGTCAAAACAAATTGAAAAAAAAATTTAGATACCCCTTTCTTCCATGCACCAGAATTTACAAAGGCCCCCGGTATGATTTGGATCTACAATGTCCCCAAAGACTCATGTGTTGTTTCAGGCTTAGTTTCCAATGCTGCAGTTTTTAGAGGTAGGCTTTAGGGATGTAACAGGGTCATGAAGGCTTTAACCTCATCAGTGCATTGATATATTGATGGATTCATAATTTGTTGGTATTATTGAGAGGTAAAGGAAGCTTTAGGATGTGGTGCCTAATTAGAGACCAAAAAGGCTATTTGGTCTAACTCTTCACTGAGGGTAATGCAGGCCTCCCAAATCTGCACCCAAATCATTTTAAGAATGTAATCCATATGCAGATTTCTAGGTTCTTTGACTGGAAAACCTGGATTCTAATTGTGTGAGTAGGGCCTAGGTATTTGCATGTGCATTATTCTCTGGAGACTATAATATCCTCAAGATTGAGAACTGAGGGCCTAATTTGACCTGGCTTCTAGTCCATTAAGGTTGATTTCCCTGTTTTACTGAGAATATTTCTTCCATTTTTATCCATTACTTTTTCTCTTGGCACTACCCAACTGACCATTAGGAGTTCCCATCTTACAGATTTGTAGAAATGAAAAACAGAACTTTGCCATCAGGCAGGAGTAGATCTGAGTGATACCACATTCATAGGACCACAAGTAGATAACTATTAGACAATTCCCAGGAATTTATGCCTTGCTATCTAGAATGTCAGAGTAGCATCCCTTGGTATGTATCTTGAAATTTGAAAATACTCCCTCCATAATCACCAGAGAATGGGCACATGATCCCAAGCTCTGTATTTACAGCCCACTAGGTTAACTGCTCTGAGTCTGAGTTTCCTCATCTGGAAAATGCAGGTGCTAATAGTACTGACTTCACAGTGTAATGTGAGCATTAAATAAGGCAAATAACAGGAAATTGGCTGTCATACAAGAAAGACTCAATAAATGATGTTTATTGTTATTATTCCCATGTTTTTTTTTCTGGTTCCAAATGGCCTTCAACTGTTATTTTATCATCCAGGCTCAGCAGATAATTCTAAGGCACAAAAGGACTCTTTACTGAATCCTATGAAGGAAGAATGGATTCAACCCCTATACAGATAGTCTCCAGACAGCAACAAAATCATGTCCCAGAGGAGGCTGGAGATAAGGCTAAAGAAATAATCGGGGTATTATCCTAAGGACTCTTGGTGTTCCTGACATGAGAAGCCATCTGAAACAGTGGATGATAGGACAGAAGTGAAAAACAGGTGGAAAGAAGAAGCCTAGAAAAGTAGAGTTGGGCAAAAGCTTTCTTAAAGCCTTGTTCAGAAATATTTTCAGCCCTCATCCTGCCTTAGCCCCAGGTAGACTGTTTGGGGCAGGGTTGTAATGGGGATTGGAAATTGGGCCATGAAATAGGCAGAGAGTGTGGAAACCATCAGGGAGAAATGAGGGGCAGATAGCCTAGCAAAGGTAAAATCAGAGGGTGTGGAAACCATCAGGGAGAAATGAGGGGCAGATAGCCTAGCAAAGGTAAAAGCAGAGAGTCTTGGTCAGAGTCCTTACTGGAGCAGGGTATTCATTTGATGGTGTTGGAGGCAGGATGGGGGGAGAGGACAGAAAACAACACAGGTACCAAGTTGGAAATAGGCATGGTTATTTAAACATGAGGGTCACAAGAACCAAGTTATCTCCATCATCAGAATCCAGGCATCTAGCAGATCCCAGAGTAGCAACTTTCAAATCTCACAGCAGAGGTTCTACGGCTTTGAATGGGGCATGGCAAGTGGGCAGGACACCCCTACGCATCCCTCCCCTCATACAACCTCAACCATTAGAGTTCAGTATTTGATTCAAATATTACTTTATTTCCTATTCTTTAATTGGTGCATTGTAATCATACATCTTAATGAGGTACAAGCTGGTAGAGGCATACATGCACACACCACTCATTTAGTCCTTCCTCAATTCCCACCCCATTCCCTCCCCCTCCTTCCTTCTCACGTTTGGCTTAGTGATTGACTTTGACATGTTTGTGAATGTACATCATGTGCATTAGGGTGTTTCCCTCTCCCCTCTCCCATCACCTTCAGTTAGATTGCCTTCTTTGCTCATCTAAAGTTTCTCCTTCTTCATCTAGTGTCTCTCCTATGAACCTCCTATGACCCACTTTCTCCTTTAGCTTCCACATATTAGGAAGAACATCCAATTTTTTACTTTTTGTGACTGACTAATCTCAGTTAGCATAGTATTTCCAGTTCCATCCATTTCTCTGCAAATGAAATAATTTTGTTCTTCTTTATGGCTGAGTAAAGTTCCATTATGTATATATGCCATAGTTTTGTAATCCATTCATCTGTTGATGGACAACTTGGTTGGTTTCATAGTTTAGCAATTGTGAATTGCCCAATCAAAAAATGGGCAAGTGAACTAAATAGACACTTCACAAAAGAAGGAATACAAATGGCCAATACATGTATTAAAAATGTTCAGCATCATTAACAATTAGAGAAATGCAAATCAAAACTACCCTGAGATTTCACCTAACCCCAGTTAGAATGGCAATCATTAAAAACACAAACAACAACAAATGCTAGTGAGGGTGTTGAGAAGTAGGGACCTTATTACATTGTTGGTGGGATTGAAAATTAGTGCAACCACTTTGGAAAACAGTATGGAGGATACTCAGACGAATGGGAATGAACCTACCATATGAACCAATAATACTACTTCTGGGTATCTAACCAAAAGAATGCAAACCAAACTATCAGACTACTAGCATGTGTACCTATGGTTATAGCCACAACATTAATGAATATTACGATTTAGAATATGATTTTATCTATAGAAAGGAAGGCTATCACTGATTTAAAATGAAATTGTAGCTGGGCATTGTGGTGTACATGCCTGTAATCCTAGTATTTGGGAGTCTGAGACAGGAGGACTGCAGGTTCGAGGCCAGCCTCAGCAACTTAGCGAGACCCTCAGTAACTTAGAGAGACATTGTTTCCAAATAAAAAAAAGAAAGCTGGGTGTGGTAGGGCACACCTGTAATCTCAGTACTTGGGAGACTGAGACCGAAAGATCACAGGTTCAAACCCAGCCTCAGCAACTTAGCAAGACCCTGTTTCAAAATAAAAATTCAAAAGGACTCAGAGGTAAAATGTCCCTGGGTTCAATTTCCAGTACCACAAAAAATAAAAATAAAAATTCAAAAGGTCTGGGAATGTAGTTTAGAGGTAGAATGTTCCTAGGTTCAATCCCCATTGCAAAAAAGAAACAAATAATAATTTGGAAGTTGTACAGACTGGGGACAGAGAAAATGGCTAGGGGCCAACAGCGGAAGGGACATGCAAAAGGTTTTATGGGGCCAGGGCCAGAACCAGGGCAGTATCCCAGCCTCACATAACTACCAGTCCAGTGCTTTTTCCCCTTCTCCCTGCTGGCCTCAGTAAATATTAATCAGCCAACCATCAACCCGCTGCTGCTCAAGGTAAGGGATAGAAATTCTGAAACACTTGGGGGCACTTGTTAGAGTGCACATTCTGAAACCCCATATCTGAAATGGAATCTGGGGCTGGAGGCTCAGGAATCTGAACTTACTCCCTACATGATACTGATGCACTAAATACTCAAGTCTGAGAACTATCATTCTATTTGAAGTAGAAATCTCATTTCACACCAACATCAAGGCAGCTTCTCTTTACACAACTCTGGTGGAGAGTAATTTAGTATGGCTTGAGGCAGTCCACTCTATCTAGGGATGTCTTTGACTGAGTAAAAGTTCTTTCTTATAAAAGCTGAAATTTCTTCTTGTTCTGAGATAGCCACTCAGGATTCTCAGAACCCTTCTGTTCCTTCTACCCGGTGAGAATCCTTCAAATTTCTAAAGACAGAAATGCTGTCCTTGTGAATCTTCTCCAGGCTAACAAGCTTTATTTCTTTCAGATATCCCTTATAGGATCATGGCTCTTTGTGTCTCCCCAGACTCCTCACTACACTCTGGATGCATCCCACTGTGTCTATGACTTTATTAATATTTGAGGTCCCAAGCTTGCCATATATGGTAGATAGGGGTCTGTTATACAGAGATAAATTCTGAATACTATCAGACACTGAGATGCCCATCACAGAATCGCCTTAAGCTGCAGTTTCATATGCTACCTCTCTCTTGTACTTGTACAGTCAACTTTGTACTTCTGAGGCTCAATATTTTTCCACTAAATATCACTTTGTTCCAATCTGCACAAGTAAATGTACAGATATTTAAAATCCTGATTAAATATTCCAT
The DNA here is from genome assembly GCA_004027655.1 of Graphiurus murinus. Lineage (NCBI taxonomy): Eukaryota > Metazoa > Chordata > Mammalia > Rodentia > Gliridae > Graphiurus > Graphiurus murinus. Next base: position 36,359 of record PVLC010009911.1, read on the forward strand.
CTATGTTGATATCATACATAAATGTGAATGGCCAATGTCTTCTGATTACAGAAGTCATTTTCTAAGTCACTGATAAATAACAAGTAATATGGAGCTCAGACTAGAACCCATGGCACTCCAGTACAGACTTCCACAAATTAATTAGACCCCATTGATATCAACCATTCAGTCATAAACGCACCCAATAATTCAAATAGATGTTCTAACTTTGAATAAATTTATTCAGTAAGTTGGACAGTGTCTTCCTGCACACTGGCAGTTTAGTAACTCTGACAAAGGAAAATATGATTAGTATGTCACTTTTTTATAACTCATTTCTTTTCTTATTTACATAGACTTCTGAAAATAAAAAAAAATCTTGATAGAATTGTAACAAGCTTTCTATAGTATAATACTGTATTTTACCTTTCCTAAAAATACACTTTTCGGTATATAGTTCTGTGAGTTCCCACACTTGTACAAATTCATGTAACCATCACCACAATCATGATACAGTGAACATTTGATGGCCCCAAATTATTTTGTTACACTGCTCTTTTGTAGTTATATACACCCACACCCACAACCTCTGTCAACATCTGATCTGTTCTGTTACTATGGTTTTGCTTTTATTAGAATATCATGTAAATGTAATCACACACTATGTGGCTTTTTGCTGCTGGCTTCTTTTACTTAGAATGATATATTTGCAAATTTACCAATGCTGTCACATGGATGAATTTTCAAATATATCATGCTAAGCAATGAATAGTTGATAACTTTCTGAGTACTAGCCCACAGAATAGTATTTATTCACCACTCAACTATTAGTAGACATTTAGAGTTTTTCCAATATTTGGTGAATTTGAATGGGTCTGTTATGAACATTCACACAGATTTTTTTGTGTGAATATCAGTTTCAATTATCTAGGATAAATACTTGGAGGGAGAATTTTGTATCATATGATAAGCAAAGGTTTTGCATTTTATGAAACAACCCAAATGTCTGCCAAAGTACTTGACCACTCTGCATTCCTACTATTTCACATGTTGTTTTTGTGTGTGTGTGAATTGCAATTCTTATTATTACTACTGGTTAGAATCTGGGGTTTCATCATTGTATGACACACAGTATCTAGCCTAGGATGAAGCATACAGCAGGTACTCTTGGAGTGTCATTTATGACTATGTGTTTTTCCTTCCACCTTACAGACATGCCCTTTTAAACTTTATTCTACTTAATGGCTCTTTCATAATTTGTAGGATAAAAGCAAAATGCTTCAGGATCCATTAAAAGTCTTTCCTAAGCTATTTTTTCAGATTTCTTAGCCTCATTGCTATATAATATCATAATCTATATTCTAGCAATATTAAAAAGAACTTCACTCTATTCCTTCCACCTTGATTGTCCCCTCTCATACTATCTCATACTAATTCTGCTGTGAATAACAGCAGCTACATTTACTATTTTGAGCCAATCCACATAGAAGTTTCATTTTATCATCACAGTAGTTTATTTTATTACCTCTATTTTACAAATTTAGAAACAAGAATTCAGATAAATCAATTACCTTGATCAAGGCCACTTAGCTACTGAGTTCTAGACACAGAAATCACCCAAAAGACTATAACATAGAGCCCCAATTTCTTACTCTGGTATTTGAAGTTCTTCCTGATCTTCTGCCAGTCTTTGTCGAAACTTTGTTGAAAGGTAATATACTGCAGAGGTTAAGAGTATGGGCTCTGTCTGCATCCATTTTCTGGGTTTGAATCTTGACTCTGCTATTTGCCACCTGTGGAATCTTTTTGTTGTTGTTGTTGTGCTGGGGATTGAACCCAGGGGCATTCTACCTCCAAGCTCCACCCCCAGCCCTATTTTTTTATTCTTTATTTTGAAACAGGGTCTCACTAAGTTCTGGAGGGCCTCACTAATTAGCTGAGGCTGGCTGCGAACCTGGATCCTCCTGTCTCAGCCTCCCAAGTACTGGTATTACAAATGCATGCCACCATGCCTGGATACCTGTGGAATCTTGAGCAAGTTATTTCACTTCCTTAGGCCTCATTTTCTGAACTGTCAAATTAAAACATGATGACAATGTTAACCTATCTCCTACAGTTAGTATAAGAATTAAATAAGTTAATACATGTTAAACAATATAATTCTTATCATATAAGTTATCCACAAATATTAACTACTAATACTACTTTCTATCCTTATTTTCTTTCACTCCTATCACTACACATCCTGTATTCTTCATTGTTCTGTCTCCATTCATAGATTATGCTGGTCACTGTATCTCATCTGTATGTGTGCAAACCCAATTCATTATTCCTGGCCCAGGTCAAATGCCACCCTTCCTCCTCAGTACTGTCAAAATAATTTGCTTAGACTTATCTCACTATAGTACTTATCAATTGCTTTCTTCCACTAGAATTGGTAGGTTCCTATCTCTTCTATGACTTCTTATGTTCAAAGATGTCAACTTATTCCTTTTTCTGTTGCTCACAATACGCAGCATGATACATGCATGGCACAAGGGCTTCAAACGTAGTAAATTGCTGTTGAATTGTATTCATCTTTTTCTTGTTACTCCCAGCAGTGCCAGCTGCAGCCTGGAACAAGCAGATGGAAGCTTCACTCTGAAGTTAAGCCAGCCAAGGCTTTCATCTCCTTTTTGCAGACACTTTTATTTTGTGTTAATATTTTCCATGTGGGTATCTTTGAACCAATGCCCTGCAGGTGGGGGTGGCTTGCCTAGGACTAGCCTAGACAAGCCACTATCTAGTTAGTAGTTGTTGTCTACTTTGTGGTTTGCTTTTCCAGTGGAGGTGAGCTCGATGAGTCCCTCTAACTTCTTGATACTGGTAGAGACCTTGACTCTTACGAAACCAGATGCCTTCGAGAAATTACATAGTTCTGGGGTATCCATATTTTGGGGATCTGGGGTAGTTTACAAGTTGGCCTTATATGGTTTCATATAGGCTCAGACACACACATTCTCAAACATAAGTACAAATTATGTTTAGCCTTCTGCCCCTGCAAGGAATCACCAAGTATGACTGGTTTTCTAATATATGTTGAGAAAATGATCATGAGTCAGTGGAGAGCATGGATAGGTGGGGACTGGATATAGAAAGAAAGTTGAACTTGAAAGGATGGTATTTATAATTCTTCTATTCCCAAAACATCGGTAATGACCTCAACAGAGAGCCAGTAATTATTGACACAGTTGCATTTATTTGTTCCTCTAGCACCATGGAGGAAAAAAAAAAAAACTCTAGGTTTTAGACTTATGACATCTGAGTATGTTTTCATCCATTTTCCCCTTTACTATCACCTTCTAACTTCATGCTCAATATCTATCATTTGGTGTTGGCATTGGCATCTGGCTCATTGTCTTATTCCTGCCATCATCCTAGATGACTTTAGCACTCTGAGAGATGACCCACATAACATCTAGACTTTTGGTACTTTGACTTTCTCATTGATAGAGATTTTGTCCATTTCTCCTCATCTCAGCCACCCTACTTATTGTTATCGCCCAGAGCTGCTCGTGTGTGTGTGTGTGTGTGTGTGTGTGTGTGTGTGTGTGTGTGTGTGTTTATGTCACTTGGGATGGAACTCAGTGGCATTTTACTTCCAAAAGACATACCCACACATACCCACTTTTCTTTTGAAACAGGGTCTCATTAACTTGCTGAGGATCTTATTAAGTTGCTGAGGCTGGCTGAGAACCTGAGATCCTCCTGTCTCAACCTCCCAAGTACTGGGATTACAGGCATGTGCCGCCATATCCAGCTCTGCGCCAATCTTTAAATACTAAATTCAAGCATCCAGTTACTATCAGACATTCTTCCAGTTTTTCCTTCAGTTACTCCTAGATAATTCCTGTGCATTCTCCCTATTTTAAACAGATCATTACTATCATGCAGATTCATTAATAATGTCTCCAAAAAGCTGGATTCAGGCCAACCATTGCTTTCTTTAGGGTTCTTCAGGATAAAATTACCAATGATTAGGTTCAATAGCCTCAGTTTTTCAGCACTAAAGCCATAGTATGTGGGTATGACTTTGGTCTTCTCAGATAATTGTCTAGAGGGGGTATGTAATTATAATGGTTTGGTGAGAGTCCTCTCTGGGGCCCTTAGAATGCCATTTTTATAAAAGACATTCTCCCATTTGGTCACCAGAGTATTCCTTTAGTGATTTGAAGCCTATATATCTTAAATTAAAAGCAGACTAAAACAACTTGATTAAAATGTAGCATTTTGGGGCTAAAATGGTATATTTCAAATGTAAGATGGGCTTTTAGCAATGTAATTGAAAAGAGATGATGGATTACTAGTGTGTGGGCAAGATAATTTCCTGAATACCTGGCTGCTTTTGATAAGAACTGTGACTATGCCCAGGGCCTCTGTTCAGGGAAGCCTAAAGTAACAGGATACATTTCCAGAATCACAAATTATTGCTTTACTTTCTAGAATCTCCCATTGGAATTGCTTTCTGTAAAGCAAAGAAGACAGATCTAGCTCTTTGGATATCTGTAGAAGACTGGGGATTATGTTCACTACCCTTTTCTACAGTCTGCCTAAATGGGAGAAACTTTAATTATTTTCTTCCCTCTAGTCTATAGAAGGAGTCACTCTAAAACTTGTCTTTATTTTATTAACTTCTAGCCAATCTCTGCTTTCTAAATAAAATCCTGCCCATTTAGAAGGGGAGCAATGCTACTCTTAGTTATATCTTTGCAACTAGAAACTTGGTCATAACCATGTAAGGATAGATGTGAGAGGGGCAGGGTTGAGAGGACAAATGAAGCTGGGTCACACCATGAGGTACATGGACCACCACTGTAGTGCATGAGAAGGAGTCTTGCAATAAATTTCATTTTCATGATCAGAAAATCTCTCCAGAATGTCATAATACACTAGAAGAGAAATTGCCCTGGCATCATAATATCTAGGTTTCAAATTTAAAACTTTGTTACTTCCTAATTGTATAAACTTGGGCAAAGAAACTACTTCTTTGAACCTTAGATTCTTCATCTATAAAATGGGTATTATACATTCCCTGTAAGGTTGTAGTGAATTGTCAATGAAATGATGGATATAAAGGCATTTGACTTTTCATTCATCCATACCATCTATAATGAATGAAGCAGGGAATTTCCTCTGAGTATCAATGTATCCACAGGCCCAAGGGTAACAGAGAAACGGATACGGATGTTCAGTCCTGTGGGGTTCTCTGCCCAGTGGTCTGAGCACTTTGGATCAAATAAGGTCATATTAACCTAAAACACCACATTTGTTATGTATTCCTAGAATGGCATAAATTTTTCCTTCTCAAGACCTAATAGTAAGAAGAATGGAATTAGGTTCTAGGTTAACTGTGTTCAAGTTCTATTTTATCAATTTCTAGCTATGTGGCCTTGTGCAAATGACTTCACTCCTTAGGCCTTAGTATGTAAAATGGGGATAATAATGGAGTACATATGTTTAAAGCACATAGAACAGTGTCTCATGCATTATAAATGCTATATAATTTATTCATTTTTATTACTATCAGCCCAGTACTAGTCACAATGTATCCCCCTCATCTGTTATTAGTTGGTGACACATGCACCCACTTCTCTGGGGAACTCCTCCAATACAAATAATACATGCTCATTGTAAAAAATTCAAATAACAACACATGAGTAAAATAAAGAATGAACATCCTCTTTTTCTTGCCTTAGAGATAAGCAAGGTTCTTTTGTGAGTTTATATCTTTGAAAAAATGTATAGGCTCACACTATATATGCTGTTTTATCATCACCTTTTTCACTTAATATAAAATGATAGTTTTTCTTACAAATTCTCCTTTTTTAGTTTCAGAAAACTGAGGTCACTCAAAAGATCATTGCTAATATTTTAGTATGAGGTGATTGATTGAGAAAATACCAAAATATAAAATGTCACTCTAACTATATCACAGTCATATCTATATTTTTTGGAAAATTATACTTCCTCCATGTATGAGACCAATTGTTTATTTTGTCTAGGATATGACCAAGGACTACAAGAGCCCTACCATAATTCTAGAGTGCCCCAAAGAGGAATCTATGACCTTTGAGAAAGAAGCCCATGATGCTATCAAAAGGGTCTTTCCAGATCTGACAGTCAATTACTTTATGTACGATGGTAGGTCCTAGAACTTCCCCTTTTTCTAATCAACCTCTTAACCTGATCTTGGATGCCAGGTGAAACTGTTCTGTTGTTCAGAAACAAACTTTCCATTAGGGTCAGAGAGTAAGGAGGGAAAAGAAGAATTAGAGGGAAAAGGAGAAAGTAAAAGATCAAGCACCCCAGAAACCCATCAAAGCAAACCCATTGTCAGGGAGGCAATGGAGGATTTAGTCATAGGGAGGAAATATTTGAGCCCTAAAACTTTTGCAGTTCCTGCTGAGGCTTGGAAAGAACATTGATAAAAGGCTGTGAAACACTGCCTTTTTCTTTTCACATTACAAGAGAAAAAGTTATAAAACAAAAATAAAAGTCTCCCACTGTGCCTATAGCCTGGAAATCAAGATATACTTAGAAGTCACAGACACTTGTTAACAATACAGAAGTTGTGATTCATACTTCTTGCAATTTCAGTCCCAAATGACTCTGAAAAGGAAGTCAAAGAATCCTGGATATTAAAGTATGCTGTTTAGTTCTCTGCCTCAGAAAAACTCAACATTGAAATCCTTGGAAAGATGGTAGCTTTTCCCAGTGCTTCTGGGACTTACGGAATTCACAGACTAATTTTTTTCAAGAGATACATGAAGTTTCCAGCTCTTTGTTTTAACAAGTAAGGACATTAAAGCAATAAGTAAACTACTCCTACTAATCCCACCGTTTCTTAAAATAAAGAATATTTCAACACCATAATTTAGGTATGATTAATCTCAGTACAGCCAGTTTTTTAACTTGACAAATTAGCTTTATGAAACTTATGAATAGCACTATTTTTCTTATTTCACTATCGGTCAATACAAATATAGCCACATATCACTTGGGATATAGTATTTGGAAATATTAATCTATATCATATTCTTAATAATCTTACTAATTAAGAATCAAATCGTTTAGCCAAGGAGATCATTTTTCTATATAATGCAATTCTCTTTTATTGTAGTCCCTGTCTTTTATTTACTCTTCTATCCTCAATAGAGACAAACCACTTGGCTAGCACCATCCTTAGGGTAAATAATCAGATTCAGAGGATCTTAAGTTTCAGAGATTTAGTCACTCTTCTATCATTTAGGATCTTTCCTGGCAAGAAACAGCACATTCAAACTGAGAATCTGAGGTGAATTTAATAGAAAAATAGTGTTTATAGAAGATAGAAACAGGGCAATGTAGTACCTTGAGACTATATTAATAGGGTATAAACATACAACCCCAGCCCTGAAGAAGTAAACAGAGACACAATAAGGATGCAGTACAGCTGTGGCAAAACCCTTTTCCCAAAAGGAGTAAACGGAGGAGACAAATACCCTAACTTCAGTATCCCCTTACTTACTTCCAGGACATCCTGTTGACCAAACCTAAGTAGAAAATTCAGTCTAGTAAGTATGCTCAATGCACACATGAGAGTGGAGCATAGATATGGAAGGAGAAACTGAAGATATCAATTCTACCCCCAGATTTATTTTTAGTTTCTAGAAAATCAGAGTTAGAGGAGGCTTTAGTCCGGGGATTTATCTATGGAAAAACTAAGATCCATGAAAGGAAAGTGATTTTCCCAGTCTTATACACAAAACAAGGGCAGATCCAGGGAACTTTATAGATTACAATTCACCTCTAGTGTCACTTTATTATTGACATGTTTTTTAGAAACTATATGTCCTTTTCAAAAGAAATACACCAAAATAATACAGAGGCAAAAACAGGTGTTCACTTTATGGCATTGATGTTTTCCTGAGAGAAAAAATATGCACAAATCAAATTTTACTCTAGAATTAAATTCTACCAAATAATTGTAGATATGTTTATAGTAACAATTAGGTCTTAGATGCCAACTTTATAACAAAATAACAAGTGAACATGTAATTAGTAATGTGCCAATACACCATTTTGAAAGACTTCCTAATAAGCAAATCTATACTACAATTAAGATACAAAACTCACTAACAGAAGGTTTAGACAATAGTGACCCTAAACATTAAGTTTAAAACACTTTAATAAACTGATATTTTCCAAGACAGAACAATTTCTCAAATCACATATTTAGGAGCTAAGGTCATAGCTCAGTGGTAGAGCATGTACGAAGAACCTGAGTTCAATCCCCAGCATGAAACACACACACACACACACACACACACACACACACACACATACACACACACATTCAGATTACATTTAAAGGAAAAATACACTTAAACATTAATATTCAAAACGTTACAAAGAAAAAATGTCAAAATTAAACTTAAAATATACTGGAAACTGAAATTTTAGAAAAAGGGAACCACATACTAGAAGATGTATTGTACATGCCAATCAAATCTTAAAGGTTGTCAATGATTCCCTTTCTATCTCCAGATAAATATACCCTCCTAAATTACAACCTCAGACATTTCCTTGTCCCTTTTGTTTTTTGGATTTTTTTGTTGTTGTTTTTGTTTGTTTGCAGTACTGAGGATTGAACTCAGGGGCATTCTACCTCTGAGCAACACCCCCAGCCCTATTTTTTTATTCTTTAAAACAAACAGGGTCTCACTAAGTTGCGGAGGGCCTCACTAGGTAGCTGAGTCTGGCCACGAACCTGGATCCTCTGGTCTCAGCCTCCCAGCTGATTACAAGCATGCGCCACCACTCCCGGCCTTGCTTGTCCCTTTTGAAAGGGGTTATATTCTAGGAAATGATTTAATTCTTGCTATTTATCATTTTAGATAAGAACAGTTCATTATTTTCCATATGTTTAGACAGTATTCATTGAAAACCTCCATGGTGATACTGTCTTAGTTCACTGTATTTATCATTAAATGGATAATTCCCAGGTTAATTTGTGTTTGTTAGGTTACACTGCACTAGAATTTTAAATAAGTTATTTCTCTAGTCTTCCTTATTTCCTACTATATAAGGATATCAAGCTCCCTTTCTGTTTATTGTTGAGCATTTATTTTTTTCATGATTTTATGCAGCATAGTGTTTACAGATGGGGATTGTGCAATTGAGAGGGAACGGAGTTAAATCCTTTTTTAATATCTGCTATCTTTTGACCTTGCCACACTACTTTTAAAACTTTTCTGGGCCTCAGTTTTCTAATAGCTAACAAAAGAATTAATTATAGAATTTTTCAGTTAATACACATATAAACTTTGAATACAGTGCCTGGCACATTAGAAGTGTATTTGGTAAACAATTGTGTCTGTCTATGTGTTTGCGGTACTGGAGTACTGAAACACTGAGCTAAATCACCAGCCTTCTTTTCATTTTTTATTTTGAGACAGTCTCACAAGAGCCACGGCTGGATAAGGAAGTTTCTAATGAAGTTTCCTTCATTTTATTTTATAGATTGCATTTCAAATCTTGGATCACTTTGTTACTGATATATGATAGGAATCAACAGATGTTCAGAAGCTAAGCTATATGTAAGCAGACAAGAGAAGGATATATCTTCATCCTTTAGTGCTATATCTTGTCATACTTGGTATCTTCATTTCTTCTGAGGCAATTATGATTTGGATTTGGATTTTCCCCCAAAGGTTCATGTGTTGAGGGTTTTATCTCTGATGCAACAATATTCAGTGAAAGGACTTTAAGAAAATGATTGGATCATGTGGTCTCTGACCTCATCAGTGGATTAATTCATTGATATCTACATGGTCTACTGGAGGTGGTGTAAACTGTGGGAAGTTGGGGCACAGTTGGAAGAAGTATGTCACTGGATTTATTTCCTTGGGGACTATATTTTGTCCCTGAAGAACCTCTCTCTCTCTCTCTCTCTCTCTCTCTCTCTCTCTCTCTCTCTCTCTCTCTCTCTCTCTCTCTCTCCCCCCTTTCTGGCTGCCATGAGATAAACATCCTTCTTCTGCCTAATTTCCTTGTTATGAAATTCTGCCTCACCACAGCCCTAGAAACAATAGAACCAGGTATCCATAGACTGAAACATATGAAATTATGAGCCAAAATAAATCGTCCCTCCTTTAAGTTGTTTTTCTCAGATATTTTGGTAACAGCAACGAGAACTAACATGAGAGGTTTGTGTGAAAACATCCATTTCACTGTTTTTCGCAAATTCTTTCTGTAAGGACTAAGAAATGAGTGCATGATGATCTGGAGCATGGGACAAATAAAAGTGACTTCTGCCATATTTTATTTAGTATCACTCTTTCTCTCTAGTTGAAACATTATTATTGACTTAATCTTGTCTTGCCCAACTCTTTTCTTAGTGTGAGTTTTTGCCCAGGAGACTCCTTTATCCTCTTAACGCAAAATAAAATGTACCTTGTGGGCTTATCATATATTCAATAATGGCTGAACCTCAATGATGAACCCAAGTTAAATTAAAACTGGGATCTGTGCCGTGAGAAAGACTGCTAATTACCCCCTCAGTATCCATTCTTTCCTTCTCCTCTTCCTCCTCTTTCTTTTTCTTACTAAGGATTAAACCCAAGTATATTCTGGCTTACAGGACAAGTTCATCCTGATCTCTTAGCCACTTAAGCAAATTTCCACCTAGTAAACCTGTGGATACACTCTGCTTCATCAGCCTGGACCACTCGCCTCTGCTCAGTTCCAGGAGATAAAAATTTCTATCTTAATGAAACCCATACACTTTGGGGTCTATTTTCTATAATAGAAACTTATCTACCTGATGCTAACTAATCAAATTGTGTTTTTATGTACATGTAAATATATATGCCACAATGAAACCCGCTGTTCAGTGTAATTGAGATGCACCAATAAAGACTTTTACACTATTTCCAAGAATAGAATGTCATACGTGGTTCTTCCTTAGTTGGAAACATATCTGTGTTTTTCTGCTCTTTGTGCCTATACAAATATTACATTGCCAAGCCGAAGGCAACACTTAAATGAGGGTCAGTGACAAGGGATAATGGATCCTCCTTCAGAGATTGAAATGGTGCATGTATTAACCTTCCCTTGCACTATTTCCTGGGGATGGGTCAAGTGAGAGTTGTACTCACAATTTTTTTCTTGCATCATAGACCTTTAAAGCATAGGGTTAGATGACAGTCTCTATCCCATGTTTCATGACAGACTTTCAACACATTCTACAACAGAATGGCTTTGGGAGTCCTGTGAGAATAAAAATAAAGTAGACTTAGTACTCTCTCCAAAATTAGTGGCTCTTTCCACTAATAGTTATATAAAAATAATAGAGTAATTGTTCAGAAAACAGTCTCTGGAGCAGTCTGTCTGGGATTAAATCTTAATTTTTTTCAGGTAACAGGTGTGTGACTTTGTGAAATTAACTTGCCTTTTCTGAGTTTCCCTATCTGTAAGATGGATATAATGATGTACTTTGCCCATAGATTTATTATGTTAATTCATTAAAACATGTAGAAAACTACTCTTAATATCATTCTATTATAATGGCTGAGGTATCCCAGAGGCCTACAGCTCATAAGTCAATTACCCAAAACAGTTATTGCCTCTACTTATACTATTGTTCTAGCCCTCCTGATCAAGGAGTCTGGACTGGGGAATATTACTCAAAGTTTGAGGATTCTCCTCAAGTCAAGATCTATTCTGCATACTGTCACTTCTTCCAGTGGGCTGCTACTATAAAACAGGATTTTGGCTTGGGGCCTGGGAATACATCTCCTTACATCCCTACCATTTTCCATTGACCCAGAAGTGTGGTATTGAGAGAGCTAACTGAGCTGATCAGTACATTTAATCCATTAATATTGTTAGTTTGCTTATTTACAACCTGTCCACATCCAAAAATGATTTGGCATATTGCAAGAAAATACAGAAATAAAATAAACATCACTTATGAAAATAAAAGAGTGAGAGACTAAAAGTAGTGAAAAGGGTAAAGAGAGAAAACTAATTAGAGTAAAGGCCTTGAGATTGCTCTGAATACCTTCATAGCCAAAACAAAAAAATGAGACAGAATATAGGACATTTTACTTAAGAAAGGAAGGTACCAAGTTAGGCATGGTGGCGCACCCTTGCAATCCCAGGATTTGGGAGGCTGAGACAGGAGGATCCAGGTTCACGGCCAGCCTCAGCTACTTAGTGAAGCCCTACAGACATAGTGAGACTCTGTTTCAAAATAAAGAATAAAAAATAGGGCTGGGGTATAGCTCGGAGGTAGAATGCCCCTGGTTTCAATCCCCAGTACCGCAAAAAAAAAAAAAAAAAAGAAAGGAAGGTACTATTCCATCAGGAGAGGAATTCTTTCCTACTTCTGTGTCGATGTGTCGATTTGTTTTGGTCAATTCTTAGTATGAGACATTCAATATCATGATGATGTCCTGAATAGCAGTTTTATAAGCATTGCAAAATTATTTATACCTATTTGCTTAGAAAATATCGGATTGAAAATGACCAATGGTATAGTTAAGTTACAATCCAAGAAGAAATCCTATAGGGTGCAGATCACACAGCTTTCTAGAATTTTTATTTCATATAAAAATAAATTGTTATGTATTAAGTACCTACCATGTGCCAAGCACAGGTCTAAAAATCATTATTTCAAAAGACTGTATCAATTAGGTATTATCCCCATGAAATAACTTGTTCAAGTGTACCACATTTACTTACTTGTTCATTAAAAGTATTTTTAAAGTATTGATTAAGTGCCAGGTACTATTTTAAGTATAATGAATGTAGCAGTGAAAAAACTGCTAATCCCTGGTCTCACGTAACTGACATCCTAAAAATGGCAGTGCTAAGTAGCAGGAAATGAGATTAGAAAGGTAGATTGGGGTCAGAGATGAACAATTATTTCTATTATGTCAAGGTAATTGGAATATAATTTAATAGGTCTTATCTCATAAACAGTTAACCTTAGCATTTTAACTAAGAAAATAGCATGTGTCTTCTTTTTACTTATATTTGTTCTGAAGAAAACAAAAGAAGCTCCCTAAACAACTATGTAAAAACAATAATTAGCCTACATTTTATTTTAAGAATGATGTAATTTGGAGCAATATTTTAAGAAACAAGGGCAAACTACAGTTCAAACTCTTCCTGTAATAACAACGGAAGCTTGTCTTTATAATTATATCCCTTTTATTATTATAAAGATAATATATGCTCATTGCAGAAAAAAGCATATATTTATATGTGTAAATATAAGGTAAATGTCTTCTAGAAACCTCATGTTTGCCCCAAAAATAATAGTATAAACTGTTATATATCACTTTAGAAACTGAAATAAAAAATATATATAAAAATAAATACTCATTTTTTCAAAAACAGACCATTCAATTCATATAGTCTCTCTACCTGTGTATACATCTAAATATATATGCAATATACATATTTTAAACCATAGATGTATGTATTTAACATTTTACTGAACCATTTAAAATAAGTTAGAGACATCAGAACTTGTTATCCCTAAATAACTTAACATATATCTCTTAAAAATAAGGACACTCCTTGTATAACAACAGGAATACCATCATAGTTATGAAAATTATTAAATTACTAAACCCAATAGGTTTTAACTACATTTTTTCATCTACTTTTAGGGTGGGTAGTGAAAATGGTTGTTAGGGAGATGAGGTTAAAATAGAGGAAGAGACATGACTTGTAGTCATAGGTTTCAATGCTCTACCATGAATTAAAGAAATTATCCAAAGTCAAATGTCAACCTCCATATATAGGAATAGTGTATTTTTTGCCTGGGTGCAGTGAACTTGGGAAGAGGATGCATATTAAAATTACATAAGAGAAAGTAAAGTCCAGGTTCTTGAGTTAAGGTTATTCAAAACAGCAGCTGAACTATCCACATTAAAGACTCATTCCACAGAAAAGCAGATGAAATAAACAATATTCAATCTTTAAATGAAGGTTCTGAGGAAAAAATATACCCAGATGAATTGGGACAGAAGTTAAGGATTTACTCACATTGTATTTGAGCAAATATATTTTGATTGGGCTGCCCACTTTGAGTATCTGAACAATTCAAATAAATATTTCAGTAGGTATGCAAACAATCTACAGCAAAATGAAAAGGGAAGGAACACAGAAAGGAAAGATACTACAAGATATGGAATGAATGAAGATTCTATTAATGGAGAAAACATGGTGAAAAAAACTGAAAGAAAAATTATATTAGTGCTTTGAACTGCAGATTTACAGATAATATTAATCCAATAAGGAATGACATCAAACATGCAATGAAAATTAAGATTGCAGACCTAATTAAAGGACCAAAGCAATAACATTATAGAAGAAAAAAGGAAAATTAGGAATACCCCTCCCCAGGAAAAAGACTCCAGAAACCAGAATATATACAAATGAAGAATTAGAGGAGGGAGCTGTGGTGATCATCCAGAAGCTGTAAGCTACAAACTCCACACAGGAACCAGGCAGGCGTGGAGTGAGCACCCCAGGACCATACACTCTACGCAGTCGGGGACCCCCGAAACAGCCACAGCGATTGGAACGTGTGGGATAGGACAAACAGCATAAGCCCCTGCGGCTCTCTGCCCCTGCGGCTCTGCCCCTACTGCGCGCCGCTGCAGAGAGAGTACAGTGACTATCTATACAGCAGAGCTTGAAGTAGGGCTGCCGTGGACACAGTTCCCTGACAGAAGGAGAGTGAACCAGAGGGGATGAAACGTGATTGGGGCAACGAGAGGCGCTGAAAAAAACCCAGGAGGAAGAGGGGAGGCTGCTTCCACCACGAACCGGCAGCCATTTTGCTACCAGCCCTGCCAAGCCAACTTGCTGTCAACTATCCAGCTGGTGAGTGACCTCTGGCACCCCCCAGCGGACTGGAGGAGGAACAGGCCGAGCAGCACGGATACATATAAACTCAAGAGCAAGGAAATCATGGGAAGAAAAAACAACAAAGAAACAATGAGCTACCACAACCCCTCAATAACAGAACTCACCAACCCAGAATGGCAGAGATTACCAGAAGAACAATTCAGATCTCTAATACTAGAAACAATACAAAATTTTCAGAAAGAAAGCAAGGAAAATTGGAAAGAATTAAAGGAAGAAATAAAGGAACAAATAAACAAAGAATTCGACCACCTGAAAAGAAACCAAAGAGAAGCATTGAAGGAAGTGAAAGATGAAATAATCGAAATGTAGGTCTCAACAAACTATAAACAGCAGATTAGATCACATGAAAAATAGAATATCACTCCTAGAGGATGACCACTCCAAAAATGAATCTATAGTGCATAACTTAGAAAAAAAATACGACAATATGAATTGGACATGGAAGAGATCTGGGCCAATTTTAAAAGAGCTAACCTAAGAATAATAGGCATAGAAGAGGGATTAGAAGTGGAAACTTATGGAATAAACAATCTCTTCAAAGAAATAATAACAGAGAATTTTCCAAACATAGAAAGAGAAGTCAACACACAGGTTGAGGAAACATACAGAACTCCCTCAAGACAAGACCAAAGAAGAGGTTCACCATGTCACATAGTAATCAAACTGACCAATGTAGGGGCAAAGGAGAGAATCTTAAAGTCAACAAAAGTAAAAGGCCAAGTAACATTTAGAGGCAAACCAATTAGAATCACTCCAGACCTCCCGAATCAAGTCATGAAAGCCAGGAGAGGCTAGAGTAACATATTCCAAACTCTGAAAGAAAATAACTTGCAGCCAAGATTCTCATACCCAGCGAAACTCTCTCTTAAAATTGACAGGGATATAAAAACCTTCCATGACAAACAGAAACTGAAGGAATTTTTGTCTTCCAAACCAGCACTAGAGAAACTGCTTAAAGAGATTAACTACAAAGAAGAACTAACCAGTAAACATCAGAACCAGAGAAACAATAACTTCCAGGAAGCAAACAGCTAAGCAAAGAAGAACAAACACTACTGCAAACAGAAGTCAAAACT